>JAFFZH010011032.1:0-45919 GCA_018420115.1 Euura saliciscinereae | reverse complement strand
CCCGTTGATGTATCTTCAAAATTGACGGAGTTAGCCAATGCAGTTTTTAAACCGAAAGTCTGATCGGGCTCAAAAGCTTATTGACACATCTTTGACACAAGAACCATATCCTGTGCAAATTTCATAAGGATCGGTTCAACGGTTTGACTGTAGTCCTGTTTACCAGAAATCAACACCGCAATTTTGACGCGACGAGATGAAGCTCCATTTTTTTTCGGGGTGTACATATCGCGATTTCGGTAGAACGTTTTGAAATTTTTTGGAGAACTGAGAAACTGGAGAGACGTCGCACTTACAGTGCGGTAAAACTGAACTATTAATATTGTATTACCTTTGGGATCGACGAAACGTGTTCACGAATACAGATAAGCACGAGCCGATATTGGCGGGAGACTCACGAGATTTTGTCGTTTCGAGTTTTGGTTCTTTCGGTATTTAATATCGTTTTCTTATTTCCTGGTGGGATTGATGACTCCTAAAGTCTTTATGTCTGATGCTGGAATTAGTTACATGGATTCCAAAGACTCCATAAAATCCCATACGAGGTTTTATGGCTTCCTTTGGAATTTGTTTAAGTCAGTCTCTTCATGTTTCTTCAAATCTTCGAAAATCGTTGTGATTCATAAAAGTTCTGTAAATTTCAAGGAAATTTTCTAGTTTTATGGAATACATAAAAAAAATGTTAAAATCTTTCAAATGTCTGGAGTCCTCGAAATCCTCTTGAGTCACACAAAGTTTTATCAAGTTCCTATATAGTCCAATTGAGTCTTACAAAGTCCTACGAAATTTTATAAATCCTCTTTTTTTTGTCTCTGTTTTTTCATCGGTATAATTACCCCCCTAATTTTTCTTTAAAATTCTATCATACCGATGATGTGCAGTATAAAAGTATGACCGCGGTCGATTTTACTGTTTGCGGTGCGCGCGGGTTCTGAAAATTTAAACACACAACGGGTGACTCTTCATTTATCTACATTAGGGCTGTAGGGGGCGCCGAATATTCGCACGGGTTTTGATTGAAGTTTTTATGCGTCGGGGCGTCCTGCTACGAGATATTAAATCTAAATGAATATTTTGGTTTTTGGTTAATGGGCGTTCATTTATCAACCAGGATCAGACAGCTGTGTTATACTCTACCTCTGCTATTGTTATTCGTTCTTTGTTCGTTATTTACCCCCCCTTCTCAAACTCCGAAAACCTTTTGTATTCTTATTTGCTCTTAACTGTCTCTTTTTCGCCGAGCTTTTTTTTTCTCTACCTACTTCAATTTTTCTGAGAGACTAATACCTACACCACACTGCTCGGTGTGTGATCGAGGGCAGACGACGAACTCGACTATTATAATAGGAACCGTATAGGAACCCCTCAGGATCTATTTCAAACTGCCTGTGCTCATCTCGCATGTGTCGAGGATACAAGTTAGACACTAAATTCTTTAACTGATGGAACAGGTGCCGACTCTGGGTATATAGCTGCTGTAAAAGTAAAAAAAAAAATTAACGGATCGGATACTGGAATTAATTGCCGGTATATTTTACCACCGATGTCTAACTACAATTTTCGAGACACGAGACACGAAACAAATTTATTTCACTAGGAAAATTAGATTTTTGAAACCAGTTAATTTTGCTGGATTAATTTGTTCTGTTGAAATGTTCGTGAATTAAATATCTATCGATAATCGTTATACTGATAGAGGGAATAGAAAATTTTATGATTGTAGAAAATCCACACAAATTTTTTTGTAAAACATTGTTTGAGTCATTTTATGTTTTTTTTTACTCGTTGTAATATGAAAAATTGTTTTAACGAGTTTAGAAAAATGTAAAAATATAAAATGAGATGAGTACCCAAAATGGAATCGATTGAAATTGCATGAAATCCCATTTTGTAATTACAATTATCTGAAGCCTGTCGAATAATTGCTTCAAATAAAATTTCTAGATCATCAAACTTGAATGAATATTCACGAACACAATATTGTATAATAATTAATATGCATATATTATGTATAAAAATAGACGATGTTTAAAGGAGAATCAGCTGATGGTAAAAAAACAGAATATATTCCAATGTTATAGATGGCAGAGACTGATTTCCATTTAATGGTCCGAAAGGGGTGAATTTCCAAAATCCTCGAAACAACCAATCTAGTGTCGATGATAAATCCCGTCCAATTTATGCTCAGTAATAACTTGAGCGATGTAAAATTAGAATGATTAAAATCGTAGGGTATGTTAACCCCGTTTGGAAACAGCCATAAAAATCAGACCTTCTGTTACGGCTGGTGTAGTTCATTTTTTTCCGCTTTTTTTCCCTCTGCGGTTCCCGGCGTAGAACTAGATCCCAAAATTTTATCGTCTTATTATAAGGTCGCTTGGGAGCAGAGCACGAAGCTTTAATCCCTTGACATGTGTGTGGATTTCCTGCGTTCGGTGGGCACTGCATGTGGAGGAAAAGCGTAGGAGGATGTGGTACGTACGTGGATGCCCGCTAAAGAACCGTTGAGTATGAAAATGTAAAATCCCAGTAAAAATATTCACCTTGCATAATCGCTTCGAGGTAACGTCGTCAGCCTAAACCAACATTGGCATCCCTTGCGACGCCCCGACGACGCCTGTCCCGCGCCCAGAATCCCCTCTGGGAATAGGAGCCTCGGTAAAAACCGGGTAAATTTAATTTTCAATATTTTGCATAAGCTGAAAATATGAATGAATAGAACGAGAGGCAACTGCGTTCCTGGTTATACGGGCTGAAAGCCGGATAGAAAGTTCTTACCTATAACGTACGAGCTTGCAGCAGAAAAACAAAACACGTTCGACAATGTTGTGAGTACAGAAATACGCGTCTGCGAAAATCAGTGCGAAGATAACGTCAGTTTGTGTCTGGAATCTGATAATTTAAAAAAATCACAACCCTTTGAACCGCTTTTTTCGAAGACTTTTATCCATCTCAGAAAGATATAATCTGGAATTAAATTCACCGAGTAATTATCAATATTATCAGAGTCTACGCGAGTTGAAAAAAGTAAGACGCGTCCATCTTTAAGGATAACATGAAGAAGTCAGATCGAGATAGCGATCATCAAGGCAAACGCGGCCCGGCTCCTCACATCACAAGGATATCAGCCAAGGTTATAGCTCTCTTATAAATTAGCGAAAATAATGTGAATTCGGTAGTGAAGCATAAATTTATACTTCTTGGGCGAAGAACCCCATTACGTTCCCAATTAATGGTTCAAACTTGAATTTTTGATAAGGGATTCGTTGGGAGGCAGTTTCTGATTCTCTAGCGGACCTGTTTCCTAGTTTCTGATCCCACCGCATGTCACACTTGGCAGTGACTTCTCTTCGTCATTAATAATCCGTTTTCACTTCAGACTTTGGACTGAAGAATATACTGAATGGTTCAGCTTAAATCCTTGATGATTCTTTTTCATCAGCCGAACGTAACATTGTCGAATGAAGTAAATTAGCCGGTTTTTGCCCAAAAAGATCATCAATTCTTATTATCTGAAACGAACTGATAATATTTCCCACATAATTTTGTACTTTAACGTGTAAATTCTGGAGAACTGGAAGTGGGATCAAGATCAAAAGCTTATTGGCACATCTTGGATACAAAAACCGTATCCTGTGCAAATTTCATAAGGATCGGTTCAACGGTTTGACTGTAGTCCTGTTTACCAGAAATCTACACTAGGACACACCTTCCTGAAAAATCCTCAAAAATTCCTTAAATTTGTATTCGATGGCAATAGACTGTGTTTCAAAGCCCGTTGATGTATCTTCAGAATTGACGGAGTTAGCCAATGCAGTTTTTAAACCGGAAGTCTGATCGGGCTCAAAAGCTCATTGGCACATCTTTGACACAAGAACCGTATCCTGTGCAAATTTCATAAGGATCGGTTCAACGGTTTGACTGTAGTCCTGTTTACCAGAATTCTACACTAGGACACACCTTCCTGAAAAATCCTAAAAAATTCCTTAAATTCGTATTCAATATCAACAGACTGTGTTTCAAAGCCCGTTGATGTATCTTCAAAATTGACGGAGTCAGCCAATGCAGTTTTCAAACCGGAAGTCTGATCGGGCTCAAAAGCTTATTGGCATATCTTTGACACAAGAACCGTATCCTGTGCAAATTTCATGAAAATCGGTTCGATGGTTTGACTATAAACTTGTTCATCAGGTCTTGAAAATGCTGAAAAAATAAATAATTCTCATTTGCCAAAACGTGACTTATTATGATTTGACAATTTTTCCTTCTTCACTAGTTATAAAAGTGTGTCATCATGGCTACTATACACTTTGCCGATTACTGGATTAAATATTTTACTACGGAATCCATTAAATTTACGGTACAAAGTAATTTTATTATACTGTGCAGCAGAACTATCAAGTATCTGCAGGTTCTCCTGCTGCAGTTATGTATCCTGATAATCTTACATTCTACCAGCGTGAAAAACAGCTCTTATAAAATGCACTTTATTCATAATCCATAGCCATCAAGCATAAGATATGTCGAATCTCTTCGCAGATATTTCGCTCCACCAGCCATCTAGATATCTCACCCTTATTTTATTGCACGTTATATAGCTTCAGGAAAGAGACCAAACGAAATGGTCGAACTTTTTGACAGACTTTGGACTTTAATGGACCTCAAACTTTTGGCAGGGTGCAGAAAAGGATCGTAAAACGATCAGTCATCAAACGCGGATTTACCTATTAATATTATTTGTCATTATAATACGGACGTATTTTCGTCGAATTGCAAGATTTTTGTACATTTTCAAGCATGACGTCATTTCATTTCATTGTTTCGCATTTGACAGAGGTTATCTTTGAAAATCATTTTCTATTCAATTTGTATTGATTGCTGAATAAATTGTGTTTCTGTTATATTCATCTTCTCTGTTAAAAAAAAATTGTGTCATTTCATATCTTCAACAGTCAATTAATGAACACCATTGATTATTTTCACCGCGTCATTTTTTTTTTTTTATTCTCGTACGATAAATCGATGCCGTATATTTGTTTATGGGAATAACTGTTCAGATTCAGTGTCGTTCGAATATTTGTTCATATATAGATAGAGAGAGAGAGAGAAAAAAAAGGAAAATAAACAAAACCGAAACGAAGAGCTAGGCGTTTTATTTACGACTGCATAGCAGGCTGCTCGTATAGCGTCACTGAATTTTGCAGAAGCCTGCCTACACCCCCGTATATTAATTTATTATCCGAACGGCTTACTTTTCTCTTCCCCATTCCAGGGATACCTAGTTTATCTAGTTTTCCCGGCCAAACAAATTTTATTTTCGATATATTTGTTCATATCACTCTTTTCGTCCATTCGGTGGATGTAAAATATGGAAAATTTTGATCAGTTTTCAGACAGCCTCGTTCAATTTTACGAGTATATAGAAAAAAAAAATGTCACGGATAATGGGAGAGAAAAAGGTCGAAGAGAAATTTACCAGAACGCCAGAGGCGTAACACAGATTTGAAAAAAGCAATTTTTAACGCGTTCACGCAGACTTTTCCAGGTATTTTTTTTTTCTCGTACACCTCAGCTGGTTAATGGTTCTGTATACTGTATTGTCAAATTTTTTTTCATCCACCTCTATGAATAACTTTCAGGATCGATGTCACGTTTTTTTGTTTTTATTTATTTATTTGTTCTTCTCCCTCTCGTCGTTTGTTTTGTTTTCTGTCTGTGTCTAAAACAAATAATAAAAAATCACAAACTTTTTTTCTGAAATATTTCGAAGTATAAGACTAACGTAACTGTGATTAATCGAAATCAAGATTTATTCTTCTCATTTTATTATCAATGATAACACAAAGAATCTCGATTTTTTGTCTTTTACCGTTGGGCTTTTTTTGCAAAGGATTCTCTTGCGGTTGGAACGATTTCCGCCCCCGTATCAGACGCTCACTTTACTCCTGGATTAAATTCCTAAATCTCACAGATTTTATCAACAACAACAACAGAAAAATATTTGTGACGAGTAAGAAAAGTAGGCGATATCCGAAAAGTTTGGAGTTGGCACCACGAGCCTAAGGCGAGTGCTACAATCTGACACGGTCCTGTTCATCACGGTCTGCGATATTGAAGAAATTCGACAATTATGTTATAGGTTTCGGAAAATTCGAAAAACTGCAGGATTTATGACACTAGAATTATTATTTTTTGTCATCCTTGGATTCTTCAGTTATTCCTTCACGATTTTGACGCAAAAGTATAGATTTTTTTATGTCACTTATATATGTGAAATCAAAATTTATGCAAAACAATGTCAAAAATCGATTTCAAGTCACGAACTGTGAATTTCTAAAATCTGAAGAAAAAAATGCACTTCATTTCGTCCGGTTTTGCCTTCCACTCAGCACGTTGAGAGGTCTGACGTCTCTGTCAGATGGCGTCACTGGGCGACTTTTTCGTTTCAAAGTGCGCATGCGCGGAAAAAAAAGCCCTAGGGCAGAAATTGGATAATTCAGAACGTGCGCATGCGCTGAATTTTTGTTTTCTAGACTGTTTTGAACCAAAGAATCAAACTTGTAGTTTTCTTTTTTAAGAAAAATACATTATTGTATCGGCACAACAGAAAGATTATGTTTCTCGCGTGTTCGAGAATGAACGGTAGGAGAGAAAAGAACATATCGCAGACAAGGATCTAACACTTGCCCTGTATTGGTATATGGACTACACACAATGGAAGATAATATACGAGGATCCTTTATATGAGGGTCATTTTTTAAGGCGCCTCTTCCCTCGTACCTGGACTCGGCCCTTAGTAGTTTAACAGAGTGAAAGGGGGTCTAGATTATTCCTAGATTTGTAAGATTGATTTTTTACCATGTTTTCTTTTATAGTCTCCCTCAGGTTGTATAATGTGGGTATAAATCTGAAAACTCTGCCCATTCAAAATTTCTAGCTGTGTAGGTATATCAGGTAGTTTCATTTTTATGGTGTCAGGAATCGAATAACAGAGCCTCGGTAGTTTACACTCCCTTACCCGCAAGGGTGTAATAAAATCGCTAAGAGTATATATACCTAACCCGTCTGTCTGTGCCTATGACTTTTCCGTACGCGTTATTCTGACACATAACACATCAAAAGTTATTCTTTTTACGACCTGGTATATGGTACAGACTCATATACCGTACACCCCATCCCGGGAGGGGTTCAGACCGAATTACACGCCCATCAAAAACCTTTTAATTATCAAAACTTCTAGACCCCTACGTTTCACGCGAGACAATTGCTTTCAGAATACAGAATCCGACATCAAATAATGGCTAGAAGCCAAGGGAACTCAGTTTTAACTAGTTGAAAATTTAAATTCTTCACAATTTGACTAGTGTATAATTTGTAAGAGCGATTTTTTTTTCTTAGCTTCTCCTTATTCCCCTTTTTTTTTTTTGATAAAACGATTTAGTTTTCTCGGACAGTTTGCTATCTGGGGCTTCTCGCGTCCAAAGGCGCGTTGGTGTGACCAATGGCTCGCACGCCATAAATTTTAGAAAACCCTACCGCGGGTACGGTTCGTGTCTGAACTCGTAGAGAAAGAAAAATAGTGTTAAAAATGGGGGAGGGAAAAACGGAGAATGTGGAAAATAGAATGATAAAAATGAAAGAAAACCTCTTATCAAAGATACCTACCAGCTACGTTGAAGATGAAACCCGATGTGCGTGTCGAGGGTGAAAAAAAGTAAACAGCCTCATAGACAGTTTGCGAAAAAAAATTGACCTACGAGAAAAAAAACTATGGGAACCCGATACGTGATTTATTTGTCACGTTTGTTCAGGATATTTCTTTTGATATATATTTTCTTTATTGTTTTCGACACGTTTCGGAATTCTCCAAGAATGGCTCGTAATTTTTTTTTCTGTCTTTTTTATGTCGTCTGTTCGCGGTAATCAATTTTTATTCTTTTCGTCGTTTTGCTCGCTCCGCTCGTTGATCTTCGTGTATTCCTTTTAACGAGAATTTTTTTATAATATAATTGCAGCTAACGAAGCGGAGGAAAATTTTTTCAGATAAAATGTTTTGCCAATTTAGAACGATTTTTGTCGATTTAAATATGTATTTTATAATTGAACACCAGGACAGTGGTTCGATTTTAACGACGAGGTTTCAGTAAAAATTTACAAAATTTAATTAGTAATAATAACGATAATAAATTCTTTCAATTCATGCAAAGCAATTTTTAGAGCTATGAATGATGAAATAGTTGCGAATAGTCCAAAATTTAGTGTAGATTACATTAAAACAAAGCTTATTCAGGCTGCGATGTGCCAACCTTTGAACTTCCTGTTTTTTTTTTGTTTTTTTTTTTGTGTTTGAAAAATATTATCAATCAATTCGTGGTCCTGCTGATACAAATTTTGATCCAAATCCGTTAATCCATTTTTAAGATGTCGTAATTTTTTTTTAAACTTATTGTTAGTTATTCTAATAATAGAAAAAAATACTGAACTGATCAAAGCCGAAATATAATCAGTTATATTAATCAAAAAATAATTTGAATCCATCGGAAAATAGTTGTAAGTGAATATCTATCGAAAACCAACTTTTAATTTTCGTGGTGATAACAATTCCTTTTTTTCTCCAAAAACAGAGAAACGGGAAGTTAAAAATTGATATTCATGTATAATTCACAGTAAAATATGTGGAATACACTCTTTTTCTTCTTTTTCAATCACATTACTCGTTGTCAGTAATATATTTTGTACGTGAACCCTCGTTGATTCATTCATTGAATAATGTTTGGTCTTCAAGTTTGTACTGTGTGAGTGCGAAAGTAACATCGCAGGGGGTTGCAATAAAATGACCGACTACAAAGTGACGTCCACTTATACTTTACTGCAGGCATTCGACTCGGCACGTGGCTCCATTTCCTTATTGCCACTCACTATACGTAGGTATATCCTAACACAAGAGGATTTGCTATACTATACACTATAACTCAAATAGTCCTGGCGATACGTTCGTCGGCCAAGAAGGGACGAAGGAGAAAAAGAGAAAAAAAAACTCATGCGGAAAGTAGATCGGAGGAGAAACAATAATCAAATACATCCCACATATGGGTCGAACATTCTTTCCTCGATGTAAAAAAAACCACCTTTTTTCCCGTGTTCGCCATATCGCTCCCAAAATGTTCTAGATTCTACAAAAATTAATAGATTTGTGTATTGTACTTTAATGTATTGTCATGGGAAGTTCATAGATAAGTAAAACTTTCAATGGTTGTTTGTTCATCTCGACAGTTGAATAGTTTAAAATGGTACTTTTTGAGTCCAATCAGAGTCGAGTCTCTTGATACCAATGGTTCCGCTTTGAAAGGAATGACCTTTCCCATCAGAGTGATCGGAGAAAGGTACTCTTCCGTGGATATAAATTGAGTCGAGTGTTTTTGAGGGTCCAATTAGGTTTGTCGAACCTGGCCTACGTCCGTCTAATTTCTTACGTAGCTTCTGTACCTTTGGGTCCCTGGCCATTTTCGGACTTGATCACGACGACTGTGAGAAAAGTTGAGTAAGCGTCATTGCCTATTCTGTTATATCGATTTCAGATTTGATATTATACCCACTTATATGCAATTGGCAACATATTGCGGGTCGATTTGCGCCGGCTTTAACCCGCCATAGGGAATAGTTCGACCGTGAAGAGACCAAGCCGAGTGTAAAATGAAAATTTATTTAGAAAACGATTTTCTTATGTGTGTATATAGGGGTATAATGTCCCCCTATACTCACGCACGTTCGTGTGTATACTTATTTACACGTACCGTATAGGTGGAATACCATACATAATACACGTCTGAATCCGTACCTAAGGACCAAAAGTTACGTTTGAAATTGGTGGCAGCTGTTCAGGAGACCCCGATTCGGCACGAAGCACCCCTCCGCGATACCGCTTCTAGTTTGTATGTATACCGAAGCATCAGCCCCTGCTTCTCCTCGGTTTGTCTTTGAAATTAAATCATCTGATTGCCATCGCACGTGAATTTTGTCATTGGTGGGTTTCTTGTTTGAAGACAGATCGTATGTACTGTTTCGTATTTGGCTGACAATGAGTTTACCCTGTCGGATTTAGTCGACTTCGACGTCAAACACCGCGGCTGATAATCTTAATCCTTGAAACTTGGAACGAAAAAACGATTTAATTCAATGTGTTTTGGAAAAGGTTGAATCACAGACAGTGGTACACATTTTTTACGTTTTTTTTTCATGTAACTAGAATATATTCATCTAAGATACTATATACATTGATAAACCTATGCCTACGTATATATATATACAATAAAAAAATACAATCATCGTGTCTAATCCGGGGCTGAAGAAGAAACAATCAGAATTACAGTCGAACTGATTTACACTTGTAAGTCTAAACACCTCAAACTCAGTAACTTTGTCGCAACTGTTTCAGAAGTATTTCTTGACGATTCAAAGAGTGCTGTTGGGTGATTTCAAGTGGCATAAGTTGTTCTGTATAACTGGAATGAGGCGAAATCGTTAATTTATACAGTAACAGCGCAGAAAGGCGATACGTGGGGTTCTTTGATCAGGTGGAATGTACAGAGTGGCCGATTTCATGTCGCGTGTCTAATGGCAGGAGGTCGTAAGTGCCATTATACGACTGTTTGGAATTTTCAAGGCTAAAAGGTCGTGTAATCTTTTTTATATTTATCTATGCGAAGAAGTTCAAATACACTCAAAACCGTTGAGATTGAAAATTTGTCAATTTAAAATCGGAACGTCGTCAGTCCTGGCGTATACGCCCTTCTGAACCTGATTCAAAGAAAAATAATCCGGTTCGCTAATTCCAGAAGGTCGTAAGCGACATTATACGACTTTCTGCCTTTAGTGGAAGTTAAATTTGAAAACAAAAACTTGAAAAATACGAAATGGCAGTAGGTCGTAATCAACATTAAAAAAAAATCACAATTTTCGGAAATAAAATGCAATAATTAAAAAACAATGGCGATTACTACCTTCTGGCTTTATGTTCAGATGTTTTTGATCGAATTTTTCGAAACTCCGGTTTTTTCAAGTTATCTACGCGTTTCGCGAGTTTTGACGACTATCTTAGAAAATTGGCAAAAAAATGTTCAAAATAGTGATTACGACGTTCTGCCTTTATCTTTTTTTCATTTTTCAATTAAAATCAATGATGGAAGAATGGCGTATTCGCCAACATCCGATCTTATGTTTTTCAATTTTCAAACTTCTAATTTTCATTGATTCACACGTTTTGATTATTCTCGAAGCGAATGGCGTGGAAAAAAAAATTATACGACCTTATGGCACCAAAATCGCATTTTTGGTGCTTACGACCTTACCGCTGATGGGATGGGCCTAAAGTGGTATAACTTCGACACGGTCAGACGTAGATTAGATGTCTTTTTGGCATCGAGTCTACATCTGACACTTTCAAAGTTACGCCCCGCTCCCATATTCTCGTCACATGAAATGTGCCATCCTGTATATCAGGAAATCGAGTCAGTTTCGAAGGAACTATATATAGCTGCCGGTTATATTCTGTAGGACTGCGTGTGTACAGTTGATCTCTTAATCAATACCAGACCTAGCGACAGGTGATGGGCGTTATTCGGATCGAATAACTTATTCACAGCTCGCTCGGAGCTCGATGAATACCTTATTTTATAACATGCTCGTTGAACAGGCCTTAATGATCCGGAGCTAAGAGACAAACGAAGCCTGATCCACCGTTCGTTAAGGTTGGTGTATCTCGTACCATACACCGCGGAAACCAGTTTTGAGTTTCACACACGGTTGTTTGAATATAATTACGAAAACCGTGATTATCATAAACGGCTCAACTTCTCTTACAGTTTGGCGCTCGCGGTCGAATTGCGATAACTTCGAAACGAATACAGACACAGAAAACTCGGTTGTGGCGTAAAAATATTAGTCAAGAGACTCGAGTCTTTTTTCGGCCTCCTAGTCCTTAAATCTTTAACGTCACCCTAAGCGTGCACCAGGATCTTTAAACGTGCGTGTGGACCAGACATTATGGCCTTCAGGAGCAGCCTGTCGGTGCCAGTGAGGGGAAAGGACTTTAAAAATAAAAATGACAGATCGAGGAGGAATTAAATGGAGGACGTAAATCACGTTTAACCAAAGTCGATCATGTATGATGCTAAAAAAGCGTCCCCTCAAATGTTCCCAGGGAAAAAATGATCCTGATGACAGGAAGCGAGGATAATCGGTTCGCATTATGACACAGGGATGATAAGGTTGGTACTTTTCGAGACGGTACATCGCGACAATTGCTTGGGAAAATGAGCCTCGGCGTGGGCACTAATAATCGCTAGGAAGATTGATAATTGGGCTCGACTATGTGAGTCTTAACCGGAGCATTATGTGTCCATGTTAACCCTCGCACGGATCATATTCAGGTTTGAATACGAGCTGAAACGTTTGCTCAAAGGACATCCGAGACGAGAAGCTTAAATATCGTTAGTCTCAATTACGTATCAGTCTATAGGAAAGACGGTGCGATCAGGCGCGTCTTGTAACGTTGAGTGAACGACGTGTACAGTCAGTGTCGCCATTTTTTTTACGTTTTTTCACAACAAAAGTCGATTTTCTAAAAATCTATTTCACTGTATCAAGTGACGCCTACTTTTTTCCTGCATTTAATATGCAAAGGCTGAAGTTGATGAAACGAAGTGAAAATTCCTTTCGCATTGGTATTTGCTAATGCTCCGAATATTGCGGTATTATAACGTCTCCAACATTATTCCAGTCAGTATAATAGACTTTGACCCTCGAAAAATTATATCGCGCGATTTTCTTTTTCTATGCCCTCGGGGGGGGTGCTGGGAGTGTAAATTTCAAATGGCGACCGGATTGAGCTTTTGCTTGTTTTGGAAAAGTTTTTTAGCAAATAACTCGGCCATTTTTGAATTTAACGAAAAACCGTAAGGACAAAAGTTGTAGGAAATTTTGTCCGCTACAAGTTTGGTCCTTACAATTTTTCTTGTAGGATGGATATTTTTCGAATTACACTCGAAAAACCGTTACAAATTCCAAAAATTGCCTTATCTCGTTTATTTTTAACTTTTCAGCTATAATAAATAGAACCAAACTTGTAGAGAATCAAATTTCCAACAATTTTGGTCACTATCATTTTTTTCCGAAAATCGATATTTTTCGAATTAAACCCGAAAAACGCGCCGATTTCAAAATCTTTGCATTATCTCGTAAATTCCGCCCTCTTCGTTTTTTTGGTTATACTGACTGGACTACATAGGGAATGTTTATTCTCTGCACATTGCATGCAGCTAAATTAATTTTTATAAGTGTGTCCAACATCTTAGGCAACAAATTTCCAAAAATCTAATAACTAGTATCACAAAAAGGATATATTATGCAATATATGTATAATTTCTTTTCTATTCATGGCGTTTGATTTTCATTCACCAGACTCGAAGACTTGGGACCTCTTCCAATTCTCGAATCATGTAATCTTCTTACCATCGTATATCTAGTATTCTTCTTTTTTCATGTCAATTACAGAGATTCAAAATCAAGAGAAATTATGAGACCGTAAGAAGATTCGATGATTAAAAAATCTCTCAACTGCTAGGTTGTACGTATATTTGAATAAAATATATTTATCTAATAGTGTATCTCTTGTATATCGTGTATGGTATTTACTATATATATTACCTACTTATCTACTGGTATAATTATAGTGATTAAATATGTATATAATCGTAACGTTTACGACGTTTTTTTAGTTAGAATGAACGCATTTTGTTTTATTGTTTGTAAATAGTTGATTTTTTTTTTAATTTTTTTTTCTCTCAAGTTTAACAATTGAGAGGAATTAGTATAATTTTAGGCCCCTGTAGCCGGTAGCACCCTGATCACGCTATACGTGATTTATTATAATTAATAAACTCCTTATAATTATTGATCAATTGTATATTTGAATACTATTCTTGTTATTCTTTTCTTTTTTTAAATCACGTCAATAACGTAGAAATCATAATACCGGAGCAATCCGCACATTATAGCACGCAAGCTCGAATATAGTCGTTCCGCTGAGCAAGAGGAACCTCACTTGAAAAAAGTTTAAGTTTTGTGAATGTATAAAAAATAGTAGGGTGCGGGTCTGTTGCAAAAAAAAAGATTCTTCTTCTTCTCAATTTTAATGAAATTCTTTTCTTTTTCACCCCCAAAAAACGGGGGTAACTTTTAATCACAAAATAAGTATATAGCAGTTTGAGGATATTTATACTCTACGACATTCATGATTTATCGGCAATTATTATTATTTTTTTTTTTTATACGCTTTTCAGAATTATCTGTAAACAATTTTTTATCACTCAGTCATAAATTTGATCCGAAAATATATTTGGAGGGAATTTTTATATCGCTGAATCACGATTTTAGAAAGTCGCACTTTTTATGTAAAGGAGTTTATTTAATTAAGAGTCCATCGGCGTTTTAATGTATTGTGGTTTTTTCTTTCAATTAGTTTAATCTGAAACGAGGTCCTCTTACTTGGCAGTAAACGTATCACATTATTATTATTATCGATTATAACTTACAATAGTAGTAATTATAACAGATATATATATATATATACAATATACAGAGTGGCCCAAGAGAAAAACAGCACATTTCTGAAGATCGAATCTTGAAATTTATTTTCGTGATCAGATCCTCGAAAAATAGTTGAAAAAAAGCTTCACTTTCCGCACTGTTTGGAAATGAGTCACTTTTCGCACACGACACAGGCTCCAAAAATCAAACTTTCCGTGGAGGTGTGACAAAAAGTATAATTTTTATTGAAAATCATTGAGAATTGTCAAGATTTTTTATTTTTTTATTTTTCTAACGGGCCAGCCTGTATTGTTTAAATACAAGCTAATTTCACTATACTAATTAACGGTCAAACATTAACAATTTCAAGTGCTAATAGGTCACTATCTGTTCTATGGGAAGAGTGATATCTATATTTCGATTTAGAATATTTTTTTTTCATCATTATATAATTCTGCGTTTCAATTCCCTATAGGTTTTACTGCTCAGTGCTCACTGTTTGTGGGCTCCCTTGTCATGGCATATAATATGTACGAGTCGTAAATTTTTAACGGTGAATATATTATCGTAAAAATATCTTACTTCTTTCTGACTTATTTTATCTTTCTCCGATGCTTTTAGCAGATTCGGTATCAACGTTCGCGAGCGTTCGATCCTGAAAAAAAAAAAATATAACAAGTGATAAAAAGTATTTATTTCAGAGGCTCAATTCCTTCCCGGAACTCTGATCAATGCGAATGAATCGGAATGGAAAATTTTAGAATCTAAGATGGCAAGAGAAATTTCTTATTTTTAATCATATCAATTAAAAAAATTCTTAAGGTATCGTTAAAGCAAAAACTCCAGTCAGAAGCTTCGAACCTTCCAGTTGATACCCACCGTCGAATATTATCGTCAGTTTTCTTTACCGACGTGGTATAACTGACCTGTTAAAGGCAAGGGAGATATTTAATTGTCTACAGTCGATACATCGATTCAAAACTTGTATCGAATTTGAAAGAAAGAGGTAAAGAAGAATGTATCTTATATTACTAGAAATTTTGAACACTCTTAAAATTCAGTAATAACGACAAAAATATGTATATTCGCGAGATAAGAACATTAAACGACAAAAAATTATTTGTATTATTGAATATTTGGGATATATTTTGCATTGGAAACGAGATGAAGAGACTTTTGTCTGTAAAAAAAAAGGATAATGTTCGCAGGGTCAAAGAGAATTGGAAACGAGATGAAGAGACTTTTGTCTATAAAAAAAAAAGGATAATGTTCGCAGGGTCAAAGAGAAGATCGAAATACTTCCTACTACTTAAAAATATCTTGAAATTTCTTATACAAACAGGAATGAAATTTACAAATCTCGGCGATTTAAATGAAATTAATGTAAAACATCTTGAAATTTCATATTTGTTTCTTAATATTGATACGGTTCTATTAAATTTATGAAACTGTTTTGATTTGTGATTGATTTCTGAGACTGTACTTGATTTTGATTTTGATTTTGATTTCCGGACAGAAATATCCCCAATCTAGACTCTGACTGGAAAGCGATTTTTCGATTTTTACTGTAGGTCAAGGATTACAAAAAAAAAAAACGTGAATATTGGATCATAGTGTTTCTCATTTTCCCTTTCGAAACCGAATCCTACCTGACATTTATAGCCATTCAAATCCCTCGTAGCCGTTCACAAAGGTCTGCGCGTCACGGATCACAACTTTCGCTGAGATCAATTAGAGTTAATATATATGTTCATCGCGGTCGATACACCGACCCCGCGATATTTTTATTAGTGGTAAATAACACAGATTGCACAACACCAAGTAATGACTGATCGGCATCTTACCTGTGGTCGAAATTCCACGTGGAGAACAATACCAGTTCTTCGTACGACCTGTAAGGATTTATGCAATGTCTTTCGCCGTATCCGCAACGCTCGGAGCTCCATATTCCTTCGCAGTGAAATTCTCCTCTTTCGTCGCACAGCGATGATCGAAATTTATCCTCAATTTGTATAATTTTATAGGAACAATTATCGCCCCCCGCGTCATCCTTGGTCTTGACCTTATCGTCTTTGATTCTCCTTGCGTCGATTTCGTCGCTCTCTTTATCGGCATCGTTGAAAAATATCTCCAACATCCTTTCACCGGTGAAGTGTGAAGCGGTCTGCGTCGTTTTACAAGGACAATGATCGTAATTACAGGTAAAAATACCGTCCGATTCGTCACGATCTTCGGAACGTTTTGATAAGTCGTCAATTTTTTTTTCCACTTTCGCGTAGCTGCGATCGAAGTAAAAACCCAGACAGTGATCTTCTCGTAATTGAAGCTTGAAGTAGGCGATTATGTGAGTCAGATGGTGTCTGGCAGACTCGTTATTCGAATATTCCGAAGAACTCTTTATCTGATCGATGGTCTTGTAGAGGTAGGAACGAATCCGATCCTGACACCTACGATGCATGTAGGCTTCCTAAAATGACGAATAAAAACTAAAGAACAATCAAAAAGCCTGATTATTCTTCTTTTCGATCAATGAATCATTGAAATGATGAATAAATTCACAAGAAGAATATCGTAATGATCGAAAAGATTTTTTTCTACTCAAATTACACACTTTCAACTATATCTTGAATTTTTTCTTTTAGTACCGTAATAAAATGTACCAAAACGATACTCGCAGTGGAAATTCTTAAAAAATCATTTAAAACTAATAAATCAAACACGATATCGAAAAAGATGATTGAATCTTGTCTTTCTTATAGTCGATTTGAAAAATAACAATTTTTTACTAAATTGCGAAAATGGGTATACTTTTTAAAAATTCATAAACTCGAAAGCATAGAATGAAATATGTTCATTTTTTAGCGTAAGGTAAGAAACGGCTTTGAGAATGCCTGAGATGAATTTGAGTAAAAAATATTAAAAAAATGGCGGCGCTGCAGAAATTTTCGCGGATTATCTCGAAACTACATTTTTAGACCTGTCAGCTTGTAAATCTGGTGAACTATCGGTTTGATTGCGATGAAATTTTTACACAATACTTTTAGATACATTACCTAAAATGTAGCGTAGGATTATTGCGATTACTTGATTCGTTTTTTTTTTTCATCAATGTTTTTCCTTATGAAATATTTGGTGAAAAATACAAATTTTCCTTCTTCGGCTCACCATAATTTCCCTAATGGTCGGAAAAAGAAACCGCTACGCTACATTTTAGATAATGTATCTAAAAGTATTGTGTAAAAATTTCATCGCAATCGGACCGATAGTTTACGAGATTTACAAGCTACCTGCAGGTCTAAAAATGTAGTTTCGAGATAATTCGCGGAAATTTCTGCAGCCGCGCCATTTTTGGATATTTTTTACTCAAATTCATTTTAGGCATTCCTAAAGCCGTTTCTTACTTTGTGTTAAAAAATAGAAATATTTCGTTCTATACTTTCGAGTTTATGAATATGAATATGAATATTTTGGGTGCTAGTTTGAAAAACTTTATTTTGAGAAAAAGGTTCTTGAAAATGATTTTATAGATAAATCATGAAATTTGTTCAACTAATTGTAAGACAGTCATCGATGTTATCAGGTCAAGCAGAAAAAAACCTCCATTCGATCATTCTCGGAGTTTCCTTGTGAAAAAAAATTACCAAAATTTAGCTTTCAGTCTAAAAAAATGTCAAATTTAGTTAATATCATCTCACCTTAGTGTTAGCCGTTGTTTCGAGGTGTTCAAACCACTCAGGATGATCGTCCCTGGAGCTTAGTAGAGTTTTCGCGTTATCTCTGTTCAGAGCTTTGTTCAATACTGAAATTTTGGTCTTTAAATTTTCTGTTAAAAATTTATTTACCGCGTCCCCCGTCATTAAAAATTCCAAATTAACTCGTCTCAGGGTATTATACAGTATATCTGCATCTGTAAGTCATTTTAAAAAAATACACTCACAATTATAATATTTCGTCTATACGATTTCAAAGATCGATACGATATAATAAAAAAGTTATTGTAATTATAATCCTTGCTCTAAAATCTATTAACCGAGTGACTTTGAATTCAACGATCTTCATGAATTTTTGACACAAATTACAATACAACGACCAAAAAAAACAAAAAAAACGTGATGAAATGAATAAATGATAATGACAACGGAGTTATTCAAATATATTCTATCGCTCATTATACATAGAACGTTCGACAAACTCACCTGACATCAACTCTTCTCCTGGTCTTTGGATTATCAAAATAGTCTGAGGTTCTAATGTGTGAAAATAATCATCGTCGATTTCTGATCCGTCCGCTAGACACACGGTCAGTCTCTCCTGCTCGTCGTTTGGTATCTAAAAAACGTTCAAAACAACCAAATTAGATCAATTATTATATTATCGTATCGTTTGACAAAAGATGAACGATTTTTTGTTTCACTTCTCATTTTTCAAAATATAATTTTTCTTTCTTTCAATGATTTCGATAATTCTGAAGAATTTCTTCGATTTTTTGAAAACTTTGTTACACTAGTGTAAATAATTATTTTTTGAATACGTGTTTTTGATTTACAATTTCCGCGCCTTTTTATTGCGTCCTGATTAGGACCTGCGTCAGGTGTATATCGGGTCCTGAATCTGGCGACCGCGTGGCATTGATATTGAAAGCAAGATAAGAGGGAAAAAAAACAACCGAAAATCAAAAGTGTGCCACGTGACGCGCCCTGCGACCCGGACGAGTCGATAGAGCGCGTCGCGACGCTACTACGAGCAGCCCCCTTCCCCCACCCCCTCCAAATGCAACTGCATTTCGAGGTCACACCGTGGGAACTGGGACGAATACCGGGTGTATATATTTAAAGATATTTTGTATATAACCGGATCGAATAATTGAACCGCGAATAAAAAAGGCGTCGATTAAATCAAACTTAAGGATGTATTGGCCGTACGATCTCAACCAAAAGTGAATCTCGTCGACAATATTAGGTACTTCGGGATAAGATAAAAATCGGAAAAAAATCAACCACGATCAAGACGATCAAGGCATTAACTTTGAATAATAATAATGCCCAAAAGTTATCAATAAATTGTTTAAACAAAACATTGTTTAACTAATTTTCTGGTAACGTTATTTTTTTTCATCTCAAATGGATGCCCTAATTTTTCTGAATACACGTGAGTTTTTTTAAGAATTTTGTCACCATTTTGAAATTTCCGTTTATTTTGAAAAATTGAAAAAATAATTTGAATTTTGGATATGTTTTTGTGAAAACGATGTAGATTACAATTCCGAAGTTTCCGGAGCGTTGAACAAATAGTTTCGTAAATACAGCCTTTACAAATCTTCGAAAACAGAAATTTCAAAATGGTGACAAAATTCTTAAATAATGCATGCGTGTTCAGAAAAATTGGGGCATTTGTTTGAAATGAAAAAAAAGTAACATTACCAGCGAATTTGTTAAACAATGTTTTGTTTAAACAATTTATTAATAACTTTCGGGCATTATTATTATTCAAAATGAATACTCTTATCATCTTTATCATGGTTGATTTTCTTCCGATTTTTATCTTATCATGAAGTAGTCAATTTGCCGACGAGAATCATTTTTGGTTCAGATTGTACGGCCAATAAATCCTTAAACGATATCAGATAAACAAGTGTAGTGGAAGTAAAATATGTGATAAATTATCCAAGAGCAACACTATTTCGTGTAAAAATTGACTTTCTAATGCGGAAAACTATCCGGGGCCCTTCTAGGAGCCATTCTACAAGAAACGTGACGTTTTTTCCGATTAAAAGTCAATTTATACATGGTTAGCATTCAACTATAAATCAAATTTCATATAGAATAAAGTAGAATAAATTTATTAATTAATAACTTAATTAAGACTAGAATTAAGAAAACAGCCTACATCAAAGTTTCAACAGAAATAGAAGTAGAAAATTGATCTGAAAAAAAAAAAATAATTGCAATAATAAATTAACTTACGTTGAATTTAACGCAGGCTTTTCTTCTAAGTTCCTGAAGATTTCTGCAAGCTATTCCAAACCTCCTCGTCCGATCGACGTTCGTAACTTTGTAACCCTTCAGCTAAAAATGGAAAAAAAAACGATAACATAAATCATGAATATAGAAGATTAATAATCGAACCGCTAATTTATTATTCATTCACCTCGTTTTTATCCGACGATTGTGTCATTTTCCTGAAGCAGTTTATTAAAATCGACATAACTGTAGTTATAACAACTCTAAGACTTTCCAGATTTATCGTCAATTCAAAGTCGATATTTGAATTTCTGTATTTTTTTTCCTTTTTTTTTCTCAAAAGAATTCAAAATCGTAGTAGATTTTTTATCCACACCATTTCATTCACTGTGTGTCTGTGTTTTTGAATTTCCACAAGTATTCAATCACGGGGTAAGAGAGGATAAGGACTTTACCGATGTTTGCAGCCGCAGCTGACTGACGCGTGGCCTTATACTCACACACGGAAGAATTGAGAACAGCTGTTCTCGACCGGGTCTCTGAAACCCGTTTGATCAATTCATTCATTTACTATTAATTAAAGGGGAAGCGAATTCATGCGGATAATTTGAATGATCATTCTTTTGTCACTACCGTTTGAATTTTTTATTGCATTGATTATTATAAGGTTCAATTAATGCTGAGGAAATGCACTACGATGCACCGAATTCTAACAGGATGGGTCTACGAGCACGTCTCGGGCGAGACGAGCTCGACGAGCACGACGAGGACGGGAAGAAATCTACGTTCTCTATCTGGACGCTGATCGCGAGTCTGCGCAATGGCGAAACTCTCTTCCATGTTGAGCTGGTTTGAAACGAACCGCGAAACTGCTTTTTTTTCCCGTGGGTTTTATAAGCAGACGACGAATTTGAATTCAATTTTATAACAATAATGATGATAATAATAGCCATGAATAATGTCCATAGAGAATGAAAAAAGAGACACATACAGCTATAGTTGTAATTTTCAATATCATTTGTACCGTTTTAAATTATTGATCGATTGAAGAAAGAGACGGCAAAAAAAAAAATCAAATAGCAGATCGCAGAAAAAGAAAATGAAAGAAAAAATTTCAAACTCTGTTGGTACTATTCTAAGACAACGGAATATTCCTGATAACGAGTAATAATCATATAATTTAGTTAATGAGAAGCTGATGTGTTAAAGAAGATTAATTTATTTATAATTAATAACAAATAAAAGAACAATATCAGAAGAACCTTCAAGTAATCTAACAAAATAGTCCAACTGGCATCAAAGGTGATTTTTTTTTTCTAAATATCAATCAATCATTTTGTTTTTATTATATCTTTAAACTGCAACAACAAAAACCTCGGTTCAAGTTCGAGTCATAGTTTATTCAAGTCAGCAATTATAGTCGATTTTCTTTTTTTCATACATTACAACTTTTTGAAGGAACACGTGATCAATTTCTATGTCTTATCTAGTTTAGAAAAAAAAATTGTTTCATTAGCACTTATGTGGTTTTTGAACTATATCCACCTTATCATTATTGAACTCACAATCAATTAAAGTCTGCAGTTGAATGGGAATTCGTGAATCACAAAAATTCAACGAAAGTCACTAAATACTGGAGTTTAGGTGGAATCGATTGGATCTTCAAAGAATATTTATAAAAATTGCAGTCTTCACTCTATGATTCCTTCGTCTTAACTTCATGCTAATTACATTCGTAAAAAAAAAACCACGTATCATTGAAAATTAATACATCATCGCCAGGGTCATTCGCATGTCGAGTTGTCATGTCGAGCGCTCGGAATGTAAATGCAGTCACAGTAGGTACAGCTGTATGTTAATCAATTTTTTCAATTGTCTACCATCGAACCGTTAATTTTCCAGATTCTATACTTCAACTTCACAGGAATTTTCGATTTAACATTAAAAGTGAAAGATTTTGAAGTTGAACTAGAAAAAGTTCATACATAGGGGAACTCCTTATATTAATGCATAATCTTGATCTTTCACCGCAATTTTTTTTTCTTTTTTTTATTGATTCACTAATAAAGTATAATACTTTACTCAAATATCGGTATCATATGCTGATTTGACAAAATTTTCCTTTATCTATCTTTTAATATAAAAAAATTTTTATGATCCATATGATTTTGTAAAATCGCATCGAATAGTAAATCCAGCCACCAAAAGGATATATATATATTTTTTTTGTGAAAAATTAACACTCGATCTTCAGTCATTCGTTCATCATTGAATGAATAAGCTAGCCTCAAAATTCGAGATTTGATTATGATTATTTTTTAGACTCTTAAAAATGAGTGAAAACAGACTAAAAAATTATTGATCATCTTACATTAATAATTACGACAGTTTATTGCTTTTGGTCGAGATTGAAACCGAATCGTTGCTAGCTGAGGCTTATCAGTAAATTTTTTACTCCCGGTTCTTGACGCTAACTTTGCCATTTTTGGAGTAATAATAATAATAATCATCATACTGTTCGGCAAAGTCAAATAAAATGCGGGTCTCTAATTTATCGCAACATAATGAGCTGAGCTACACGGCAAGGATGTTATAATTCCTGGATTAAGGAAGAAAACGTTGTCATGGTCGTTACAACACGAGGTGATATGTTCATGCCATATATTGTAATCGTTGATCGATATTATTGAAGTGGAAAAACTTGACGCGATGTCTCTGTAACATCCTGTCGAACTAATCCATCCAATTTTTTTACATGGAAAACAATGTAAAAAAGTATACATGATAATATATGATCTCTGACCAAGATGCAGTACGATTTTTTTTTTCATGTACACAACGACTTGAAGAGACTGCAGGATATATCGCTGCAAGGTAGATAAGGTCAAGCTATTCGTTACCTCATTATTTTTATCACATACGATTAGAACGTTGATATTTGTAGCACGTTCATCTCGATTGCTTAATTTTTATTGTTTTTCATACGTCTCGCATCACAGAGTCTGAGTAATTTATCAATTTTACTAATTGCAGAAATATCCTGCTGCAACTTACGTTGCATGAGGCAAAAACTAAACCGAATCAAGGACATTATACCTATATGTAAGCTCTACGGTGAATTAGTTGCACAGAATTAATCGTTTCTTAAAAACATATATTTTAGCCATTGCAGCAGGTAACTATCAGGTACTCAGATTCAGTTCCTTTTTTCTCCCATAAATAACTGTCTAAGGTTACATATCCTTTCTCTACCTAGTGCACTAGGATCATTTCGTCATTCTGAAAGTCGAGTAAAAACAAAATAACATTCAGATTATCAAACAAAGGCAGTGGAAAATATTTACGATTTTTTTTATCGCCTTATGTCCGATTTGTTTCACCCATACGGCATCTGATACTTTGTGAATAATTGAACGTCAATAATTAGGTATCACGTGATCAGGGGGGGGTTTGTATTACACTCACTTTACTCTCGGTAAATCATCAGCGTCAATCGCCTCGTGGCATCGACACGTCTGACCTGATTTTATCACTGAAATTGCGTAATATACATATTATCTTTTCTTTCGTAGCCCTAATCGCTTTTACTCAGTACCTAACACTTGTTGCTGCGTTATTTGCAACTAGGCCTAGAATTATACTCGGACGAAGACCAGACACTGATCAATTAATCAACTATGAAACAGAATTAATGAAGAAACGTGGAGTCCATCACTCCAATTTTGGGCGCTCCGTGGATTTCAACATCTATACTGACTCGCTAATACTTTTAGTGACCAGCAACTTCAACGATTTTCAGAGTGACTGTCTGATAATTGAGGAGAATTTAAGTGGATTAGAAAAAAATCTGTGAGTTCTGTGAGGATTTTCACTTATTTTGAAGGATTTCAAAAGAAGTCTAGACAATTTGATAGTTAGAGAATTCAGGAAAGTTTTCAAAAATTCTAAATGTGTTCCAAAGACTTTCCTTGACCACTGACATGATTTTCATTACAATTCTGAATTCTTTCAAGCACAATATACTTCCTAAGCGAAATACGTCCAAGGAATTTCCAAGATTACCAAAGACTTCGGTGGACTTCGGAAGCCGGTGTACATACAAAGGATTTTCCAAGTGAATAAACAATAGCCTCTCGTTCTTTGCCCTCTTATACAATTCCGTTCTCACATTGTAATGCTTGACGCAAGAATAACACGGTGGAAATTGTTTCTTACAATCAGCTGCTAGGTTCGAAATATGTTCGATGTTATAGTTTCGTATTGTCGATCAAGGATCATAAGAGAAGCACGTTGTTCCACTGAAACAAGGTATACGCGACAGTGTAGATAGAGTAGACAATACTGATTATGGAAAATACCGGTGTAAAAGTGAGGTCGAATGAAAATAAAATGTCATTATACCCAACCAACCGCAGGTGTAATTGTATTATAATCATGTGATAATTTTAAGGAAATGCATGCCAAAGTAATTTGCCGTCTTTGACAATTCAGTTATATGCGTGTGTCCACAAGTTGCTTAGTGACGTATTACGCGGGACTTGCAGTGCGTGATACTGCGAAATATAAGTCCATGACCAATAAGAAGTTTAATCAAAGTACGTCGATGTAAAGGACAATAGATTAATGATTATTTTTTCACAGTATTCAATGGTAAGTATATAATGCTCGGCGATCATTGACGCAAACTCTCATGAATCATTAAAGCGTTCGCAATTAAATACCTGGTCATTGCATTGTCTCTTTTCTTTTTCCAGCTACTCAACCACTTCTCTAATGTCAGAAGGTCGTAAGTGTCGAAAAAGTGTTTTTGGTGCCACAGGGTCGTATAATTTCATTTCTTTCTTTTTTTTACTCTTATTTCCTCACGCCAATCTAAAAGGATAATTCGATAATCTCGGAATTTTCTTGCCGGCAGATACGCCCTTCTTAAAATAGTAATTGTAATCGAACAAGTAAAAAATAGTAAAAGGAAGAACGTCGTGAGCATCATTTGCTTTCTTATTTTTTTTTTCTTTTCAATACCGATGTTTAAAAAATTCCAGTAAAAAATAGAATGTAAAACCAGAAGGTTGTAATTTGTAAAGGTCGTTTCTCTTTCACAGTCTTCGTCTACTTGTTGATTTCGATTCATCTATGAATTTTAATGACTTTTTTTCAGATTTTGTGTCGTTTTCTTGACTTCGGATTGTTTTTGCTTCTGCACAAAAGACAGGAAGTCGTACGATGTCACTAATCACGACCTTCTGAAATTAGTTAAATGACTTAAATGACAATTTTTTAGTTTCAATGTTCTGGAACGTATTTGAAGGCTAATCTTATTACCGATAAAAAAGAAAGAAAAATGATATCACCTTTTTACGATCTTATGCCATTACAGACACTCGATCAATTGAAAGAGTATCAGACAATCATACTTAACAGATTTAACGGTAAGTCGATACATTATATGCAGTTGTTTCAAAGAAAAAAATACGGACCAAAATATAAAATCGAAGTATCGATACATGTATTTATTTTTAAACCTAATTCAAAAATTTTTTCAAACGAGTTTACCCGCAGCGAGCCAGTCTCAGTTTCATGGAAACTATCAAGGAGCCAGGTCTTGTCCTCCAGGTTTTTTCCGCAGTAGAAAAGTCCAGTACAGTCAGTCGAACTCTCCGCGTTAAACTCGCTAGTAGAAGTAGTAGACAATCCAAAGCCCAAGAGTCGGTTTCGTAACAGCCGTACGATAATTAATAAAAATGTATCGATCAGTATCAAGTTTGCTTATTCAAATCAGGGGTAATTCACTCTTTGCGGTATTCCATTCGACTTCATAACTCGTGTGTCACAGGGTCCCTAAATATCCTGCAGTGCATCAACGGACGTTAGTCGAAGTCATCGTGTCCGATAAAATTCGAGAAGATTGGAACGGAGGGATAATTGATGAAGAATTGAGAGGGAAAAAGAAGAAACGTGGGTCTAATTGGTTAATTGATTTTAAAAAGGCTATATAGTCGCCAAGGCGAAGGCAAAGGCACCACTGAGGAAGGCTTTCAGGTTTTAAAACAATCGCAAATGCAATGCGACACTCGATTACGGATTGTGGAAGGGATGTATAAATATGAGTGTATTGTTGAAAACATCGCGGGTTTCTCAGGCTTCCAGACCTATGTCGCGGATCTCTCTGTTTCTGCTTCCCACTTCTCGATCAGTTGACGATACGTACGTTTAGAAATATAAGCTGCTGGGTCTTGAAGGACTTCGGTACGCTTTGGTTACCCGGTCAGTTTAGTCAGTTCACATTTGGACCAGCATCACAACCGATCGATCTCTTATCAACACAAGGGTGGGAGGGTGGCAACTTTCGGATGAAAGGATTATAACCAAATTTCACAAAAACAAATACATATCGAATCATCGACGAAAGATACGTGTTTTAAAAAATGTGAGTATTAACGCCTTATATATTTTTATCATCGTCATTCCCTTCAATTCAATGATCTAACAATGATCTTTTGTTATAGTTTAACGAATACGTGAAAAAGTATCAGAGATAATGATTGATTGATTGACGGGAGAGTTTTTTATAATTAAAATGTGTGTTTTTTGAGTCTCCTTTCGATAATCTCGGTGATATAATCAACCATTATATTAATTATTGTTGCTTATTACCGATTCTCTCTTGAATATTCATAGATTGCAAAGATATGCAGCTCAGCTATGTAAAGACTAATCCCTGAGCAGTTAATCATGTAAAACAGGTCTTTTAAGTCAAGATTTTCACAGGCCACTTGAGAAACAATAAAAATATCATTTGGGTTATGAATGGCGAAAAATTTAAAAATGCGAATCAATTTTTACAATTCTTTAACCTCGTCCAAAATTAACGTCAAATATTCTTCTATTCAGAATCAAAGACAATAAAATTTATGATCATGATTTATTATTCATAGTATTTGGGATCTCGCCAATATCTTGTAACGGATCAGGTACATTTTTCACGTCCATTACTACGTCACTTTCAATTTCAATCATACGAACAGAAAAAAGGGAAAGATATTTCAGTTTTCGTGAGGAAAATCCCAAAATCACTAATCATCTTTTGTGACTCTATTATTAACTGATTAGTCTTATCATTGTCTCGATATGCATCATCGATGATTTGAAGAAAAAACAAAAAAAAAAGGTGAAATGTTTTTTTTACGTAACTTAAGAGTAATTGAAACACACTTTAAGGTTAAAAACCACACAGGAAAAACCTGTGGGATATTTTCCTTGCGTTATTATATATGAATGTATCAGTTTAATAATAAATTGTTGAGCTTATGATGGTCCGTGGTTGACGGTGGCATCAGAAGCCGCAAATTAATTACGCGGATTGCATCGCATCGAAATAATAAACAAATGTGAAAACAGTGTTTCCAATCGACTATGGTGTGTCCGCTTCGGGGAAAGGCGAGATTATCGGTTAGCCGGCGAATCGCTTTGACCATCTTTTCTATTCGACCGCAGAATGCAATAACGGAAGTTCATCCCCGTTAGGATGGCACCGGGTATAACACGGCACAAAAGTAATTTGCGGCGAACGATTATTGCGGTACGATAAAACTGAGATAATCAATGACGTAATTATATTAATCGTTACAAAAAAAAAACTCCATCGGAAAGTCTTTCTCCCTTCTTATTAACTGAAATTGGTTACTGACTATTTTTTCAAATAACTCATCGATTACTCTGAGAATCGTTGAATTCTTATCCATATAATAGCTCTGAAAAGAGAGACAAAAAAAAAGAAAAAAATTATTCAGCGCCGTGCCTAGCCCGCGTGGAGCGCCTGGGGCAGGCTGAGAGGAGCCGGCTTTTTAAAATAAATATAGTAGGTATATCTGGCAACGTCAATTCACCTAGCCTCCAAACCGCAACATCTTTCATTTGCTTGGTAATTTTTCTGATTTTTCGCAGATCCGTCGGACCAACCCTTTCCGAGTTATGATTTTTTTTTTACCGACAAAGGGATCATTTTTTTCGAGATTCTTTAAAATCTTTAGAAGAAATCAATAAAATTGCATGACTAACGTAAAAAAGTCTCCCACCGGCGAGAATGTGGCAAGAATTCTCCTTATATTTTTCCACCTAGTGAAATTTTCTTTCCAGCAGACACGATTTCTTGAAGAAAGAGTATAAAAAATGTGTACGAAATAATTTTTTTATAACACCTGCGTGGAAAGCTTGATTTTCGATGCCTGTGTCTGGTTTGGAAAGGGCCCCTTTTCAGATGAGTGAAAAAACGTAATATTTCTTCACTATCGCGCAGGCGCAATCGTGCATTATCGTCATTATTTCACTAACAGGCATGCGCACATCGTGCATTATCGTCAATATTTCACTAACAGGCATGCGCACTTCAAGCAATCTACGTTTCTTCACTATCACGCACGCGCACTTTGAAATAAGTCAGTCGTTCAGTAGCGCCATCGGTCGGTGGCGACGTCCAAGCGTCCGCGAAGTGGCGCCCCCAGGCGGCAGCGATGTGTCAACTTAGATTATCGCCTAACTTCAGGTTGGTTATGGTCGGCCATTTGCTCAGCTGTCAGATATTATTCGTCTGCATCTCAAATCAAGCTTTCCCGCAGGAGTTATAAAAAATATGGTGTGCGATAAGTGCGGATAGGCGACATCTGCCTCGTGTGGAGTTTGAATCACTCGCTCGGCTCGCACAGCATTCACACTCGTCTCGTGTCATCCCGCACTCGCCTGCGGCTCGTGAGTGAACGACACTAGACTCGTATGAATGCTGGCTGCTCGCCTTCGCTCGTGTTGCAAACTTCACACTCATCGGATATCGCCTTCTTTCCGCACTTATCACACAATATACTATTTTCAAACGTATATATCCCTGAAACGGTTAATCACTAACTGAAACAACCAATTTGTCACACATCTTTTTCTTGACATACACTGAATATTTGATCGAATCAATATTTCTTGTAACCGACCACTTGAATTCAATTTTTTTTCCTATCTTACAGTTCAGATTTATGGATGAATGAAAGTATCATTCTATGGATGATACTGGAAAAAAAACTTTCTACTGAGTGAAAAAAAACTCAAGAAAAATTCTTGACACATTTTCGCGAGTGGGAGACTGTTAAACATCATCTGAATTTTTTCAGATGCTTAAAAATGTCCTTTTTTGGATGAAAAAAAAATCATAACTCAGAAAGGATTGCCTGTATACCAAATCGCCAGGATATGAAAGTAGAAACTTTTGAAAATTAGTCACGTTGCTTACGGCGCTCCTGTATCCCAATTAATTCCGATACCTAGCTACATAATAATCCCCGACGAGATTCCGGATTCCGTGAAAGAGGCTGTCCACATATTACGTAACGCTAAATACTAAACTATTTAACAACATGTAGCTATAAAATTTATAGCACCGGTTCTGCATTTTCGGTGAACTTCGTCTCTCGTTCCGTCTACATACAGCAAGAAGAAATAATCAACTGGGTGCACACGTACTCGTTAATAAACGACCTTTGTAGGACCGCGTCACAGGATCACCGGTCAGCCACATCCTGGCCATGTACTCGACGCATGATTTTTCCAAATAATTGACCAACCCGACGTGATTGACGCGAATTACGAAAACGGAAATTGTCTTTGATATAGGCAATCTGGAAAAAAAATCAAACAAATTTTTCAGAGCAAGAACCACGACTGAAAAAATCACGAACCGAATAAAAAATGTTGTGGTCTGGGGGCTGATTTTTTGGGGACTATTCGAGAAAAAATCAGCCGTATCGAATCGAAAAATATGCAGTGGCCGGAAATCATGGTTGAATTTCTTTGCAAAAGAAAACAAAACCACGCACATTTTGAGCAAAAGACAACAGAAATCCGTCTAATGGTTAAAACGTTACTGTCTTTTGTTCAGAAAATGAAATTTCGAGATTCGTAAAAATGGGTTGTCGTAAAAAAATTAGAATCGCTGTACAGAGGGACACAAAATTTTCAGAACAAGATGAAGAAAAAAGATTCTGTCAAATTCGTCGAAGAATCACATGTATATTTTCTTAATCGTTTGAATTTTCCCTCCCGACCTTGCTGGGCGATTTGAGATGGAACCGGCCATAGGTCGATCGAAAAAAAAACCTACATGGGCTACATCGATGGCGCCTTTTCGACAGGGCGCCTGGGGCGGTTGCCCCACTTGCCCCACCCCTAGGCACGGCCCTGGTCGCCATGACCTGGATAATTAATTTCTGCACATAGTAAATTAGTGCAATCTCATGTTTATAAACGAACAATGAACCGTTGGGTGCGATATCATCGAAGGAATAAAGTAATTCAGAGAGAGAGCTCAATGAGTGGAATTATCCGATACACTTGTTATGCACTTTCGATGCATAAAGATAAAAGGAGTCAAAGGATAATGAAGTCAGCACGATTAAAACGTATCAGGAATCGAATTCTTCATATTCCATTTGCCCGATAGGCAAGTGAGGTTCAATTAACAATAGCAAACGTTAATAGAACTGAAGAATGAAAGAATATCGAATCTCTTATCGCGGATACACGAATTTCTGCTCAGGCTTCCAAGGACAATTTTATCGATTTTTAAAAATTCACAATTAGACTTAATTTCTAATGTGGGAAAAATTATATTCATTAAACAGTAGCAGCAGCAAGATAATAACGCAAGGAAAATATCTCACAGGTTTTTCCTGTGTGGTTTTTTAACCCTGAAGTGTGTTTCCATTACTCTCAAATTACGTTAAAAGAGGATTTCATTTCTTCCTCAGTTTTTTTTTCTAATCAACGATGATACATATCGAGACAATGATAATACTAATCAGCATCTAAGCTAACGTCGTGGCTCCCCTTAGATCCCAAAACTATGAATAATAAATCATGATCATGAGTTTCATTGTCTTTGATTCTGAAAAGAAGATTATTTGACATCAATTTTGGACAAGTTTGAGGAATTATAAAATTTGATTCGTCATTTTTGGAGTACGAATTATCAATTGAAGGAATGAAAAATGATTTTAAAAAAAAGCGCCATTATAACCCCAAATGATATTTTCGTTTTTCACTGTCCTGAAATGAGCTGTATTTCACCCGCACGCTATACATTAATCAAAAATCGAACCCTCTAACAGCATGTGCAGAGTACAATAATAATGACCATTCTGACCTCCTAGGAGTTAAAAGCTGCGAGTTCATAGGCTCACTACGACCGTCGCGGTCGCAGAAACGGCTACCTTGTGTACCGAAAAGAAGTATTCAAGCAAAGTTCGATATACAAGAAATCTTGAAATTAAACATTTTGTGTCTTATAACATCAGAGAAACACACTGCATTTTTTTACATTATATCTTCGTATTGATACGGTTTCCTGAATTTATGAATCCGTTTCATGAAAATTAATTGGTGACTGTGTTTGAATTTTCAGTACTGTAATTGTAAAGTAGCATACTTTTTTTCATTCAACGTATATTTTAATTATAGTTTCGCACTTCCCTCGCGCGATTAGAGGCTTATCAATGTTAGAACTACGTAATACGCGTCATTGAAAAGCCGCTGCCCTAGTTTGAAAATAATGATTAACCTCCATTTGACATCTGGGTGTCGACTGAAACTTGGCTACCTCACATCCAAAATTTCGCTGTAATAGAAAATTTTTATCGAGGTGAACACAATTTTTCAAAGTTACCAAAATATAATGATAACGAAAAAGTCAAGTGATGTGATAATTTTTGTACACTTATTTGTAACGAAAGAATGTGTGATAATTACAAGATAGTCGAATGCGATTACGTTACACGTTAATCAAAATTAGTTACTCACCTCAGTCATTGTTACGTCCTGTTATAAATTTCCGACATTTAATTAGCTGATCAGACAGCCTCAAGTTCATGAGGTTGTTGTTCGACACAACGAACAAAAAAAAACTGAACCTGTAAAACTAGTTTCTCGTTGTTGAGTCCTAGTTCTCTTTTTTGTACATCCATAAACCTATGCCGAGGTCCAATGATTGACAGTGAACGTCATCCCAATGAACAATTTTTACCGATATAAAGGATATATATAAACGGAAATTTCGAAATAGTGACAAAATTCTTGAAAAATGCATGTGTGTTCAGAAAAATTAGGGCATTTATTTGAGATGAAAAAAAAACGTTACCAGAGAATTTGTTGAACAATGTTTTGTTTAAACAATTTGTTGATAACCTTCGGGCATTATTATTATTCAAAATGAATACTCTTATCATCTTTATCATGGTTGATTTTTTTCCGATTTTTATCTTATCATGAAATACTCAATTTGCCGACGAGGATCATTTTTTGTTGAGATTCTACGGCCAATACATCCTTAATCAGTGTTGACTAATAGTGGGACGTTTTTACAATTTTCAGTAATCATCTGTCCTAACTGAGTGACAAAATGTCCGGACTATTGGATTGGTATCGTGACCTGATGTACAACAGAAATGGTATGTCGTTGAACTTACGAATTCACGATTCAATTAAACAAGAATTGACCCGAGTTGATGACAAAAATGATTTCACACAACCCAGACTGTTCACCTCATTGTCAAATTTATTTCTGGACTTGTGACGAATGCGCAGTCTCGAAGTGGTCTGATGATGATGACATGCTAATCAATTTCTGTCGAAAAGTAAAACGTTTTTGGTCATAGAACCTGGCGTCTATGATATGATGTAAGAGGAGGAAGTCGACTCTTCACTTTCTATTTCTCTTCCAGATCCGAGGACCAAGGATTGGTTTTTGGCATCCGGACCAGGGCCCATAATAACGATCGTAGTGACTTACATATACTTCAGCGTCTCCGCCGGACCGAGGTACATGAAAGACAAGAAACCCTACTCCCTCAGGACCACGCTCCTGGTCTACAACTTCATCCAGGTGCTTCTCAGCATTTACCTGGTCTACGAAGGCATGGTGGCTGGATGGCTGAACGGATATAGCTTGACATGTCAGCCCGTTGATTATTCCGAAAGCCCATCAGCCATGCGGGTGGGTTCGACGACCCGAATGACGGTCGATGACCTTTACACACACATATATCTACATAATGATCGTGGCTCGACTGATTTCAGATGGCGAGGGGTGTCTACCTCTACTTCATGTGCAAGCTCATCGAACTACTCGACACCGTATTCTTCGTTCTGCGGAAGAAGCAGAGACAGATATCGTTCCTCCACCTCTATCATCACTCGATGATGCCAATATGCGGATGGATAGGGGTCAGATTCGTCGCCGGTGGACATCCGACTCTCCTCGGTGTCATAAACTCCTTCATTCACATACTGATGTACTCCTATTACATGCTCGCTGCGCTCGGTCCGGCGGTGCAAAAGTACCTGTGGTGGAAGAAGTACCTCACGACGATGCAGATAGTCCAGTTTGTCATAATATTTGTTCACAATTTTCAAATGTTATTCACCGATTGTGACTTCCCGAAACCTCTGTCAATGCTGTTGGTCATAAACGCCACAGTTTTCATCTACATGTTCGGATCGTTTTACGTTAAGAATTACAGGAAGAAAAGTTCGAGAAGATTAAATTCTAACGGTTCACTGACCAATGGGACATCCGTAAGTCTGAAAACTGAATAGAGAAATTGATATTTCAATCATGTTCGATCACTGCGGTGGTTTTTAGTACCGCTTCGACATTATTTACTCTTCATATGTCATCCATAATCGAAGACAAGGTGCAGTTGCAGTTGTTTGTTGTTTTGAACGAGTTACGTTCGCACTTAGGTAAAGATAGATTAGGATCATAGGATTCAGTCGAACGAGTTAGCCGTCTAAACCGTTTATTAAAAAACGTGATTCAAATCTGGGAAACGTTGATCTTGTAAATATATAGTGTCAGTGAAAATTTACACATGGTTGGATATATATATATACTTTTTTTCATAAATTTACTCGTAAATTTAGGACGATAATATCGCGCGAAGAAATTACCAGCTGTAAAGAAATCATGAAATTTGAAGTAATTTGTAATAAATGTATGTGTAAAAAAGAAAATGACTACGAGCGTCAAAAGATATGAAGGAAAAAAAAGAAAGAAGAAGAAGAAAAACGACGAAGAATCACATGTATGTACATATGTAATAATGCTGATGTATTATAATACTTATGTACTCGAAAAAAAAAAGAAAAAATATATAATTTTATAACAAAAAACCAAAAGAAATTAATTGACCTGAAATGAAAGAAACTAAATAAATAATAAATTACCCGAAGGTAAGTCGTTTTGCCTAATTAAAGTTTCAACTCTATTTCTTCTTCTTTGTCAAACATTGAATGAAAATAAAATTTGAAAATGAACAAAACAATTGGAATGAAAAGAACTACTACCGTGGAGTGCCGAATGTTTTCTTGCATATTTCATACCGGAAGTTTGAGTTCGTAGGTGACACTTGTCTCGGCCTTTGAGCGATATCTGCTGAATATTTAATGTCCGTGGCATCATGTTAATTAGATTTATTGTCGGTCACTTACGTGCAGTGAAGAGTTTATTCTAAATGCTGATTGATGTATTCAGGACAGTAGTAAAAATGTTTTTTTTTTCTTCTTCTGAAAAACATGATTTGACAAAATATAAGAAAGAAAAAGAACAAAAAATTCCGTTACCTGATGTATGTATACGTATACCCTGGATATATTTTATTCATATATTCTTGGTAACCAAGTGCATGTTGTCTGTAAATATTTGAATAAAACCTCTGTACTCGAAGGTGAGTCTTGAATTTCAATGAAAAATAAAATTACACAAATGCGTCGAACGTCTATATGATCACTTGGATCCAAATGATTAGTGACTTGTCAAAGTTTTATTTTGTTTCTTGTTTCGCCGAGCATCTATAGATAATTTTATTATTTCAGATATTTTTTAACTTCAAACTATAACGCTAGAAAAAAAATCGTAACATACGGGTTATGCGGTAATTTAATGATATTACGATCGCCGTACGACACACTGTAATTATAGGACGCCCTTATCGATACAATTACAGCCCTCGAATAATGTGACCACGTCGTGACCAGTAGTCTTTGAAAAATCGATGGGAAAACAGTTTCAAGGTAGTAAAATATGATAATTTTTGTATTATTATTTTTTTTTTTCAACTTTTGTGCATCTTTGTAATGATTGGAGAAAAAACGTAAAAATAACTTCTACACGGAAGCAGTTTTTAATCGAATTCAAATTTCAGTAAAGTCATTCGTATGTAAATGGAAAGACGAATAATTACTTACTTGAGAATCACTTAGTTGCACAGTCGAGTGGGAAAAAAAATTGAAATAAGTTTTTCGATGAATAGAAATATTTTAAAGAGAAAAAACTTCGAATCATTATTCTCAAATTATTTTATTTCACCTTTTTTTCGATACTTTGAACAATTTTTGTGCAACACGTCATTGAACCTTGAATAAAATCGTCGGAGGTGAATCTTACGAAAACCGTATAAAAATCCGAGTTTCAATTATATTAATAACGCCTATTTCTTATATTCCTCTTTAAGTTATTCATATTTTCATCATATTATATAAGATATGCAAAATGATCTACTGGCTCAACAAAAAATAAATAAAAATTCATTTCAATATGTTCTCATTTTTCCCTTTGACTCTAACGATCACCGTCTAATATATCGAAGACAGTGGCTCTTCTGAGACTCAACAAAATTGGATAACGATATTTGAAAGATAATTAAAGAGTTTCAATGAAAGATCAGAGTGCGATTACTGAAAACTAGACTAATTCCTGCTCCTCAAGATCACAATAATACGTACAAAAATACTATATGATTTCTGATGATTTTACAAATGACGATCCCTAAATTGTTGAAATAGTGTCATACAATTAAAGTATTGTCATCAAATTTCTCCCAGTGTACGAAAACGTTTTTATCGTCGATATAAGCCTTCGATCTATCACCATGGAAAGAAAAGTTTTTGAACAAATTTTAAAATCAGTGCCAAAATATATTCCCCTTTTTTTGTTATATATATTTTTCATACGTGATAAATTTTTTTTTCGTAATGAAATTATAATATTTTATGAGTGACGATGCTGTCGCCGTAATAATTTCTTTCTAACTTCTAACACTGTACAAATTTCAGGTTTAAAAACAAAATATATATATGTATATCCGTATATTTAATCTGTAAACGATAAATACCAGTGTTCCAAGAGTAAAGAACCCTCCAGTTGACAAGCTTCTCGCCTTTTGCGATGACTTGGACTGAAAGTGAGCCCGGTGCACCCGCAAAACAATTAACTAAATTTTCCTGTTTTTGTCGTAATCGCAAATATTGCATGTATGCAAAATAACATCGTGCGCCAAACGTCTGGCGTTACATTGCACAAATGATTGTATGTGCAACACGATACATAGTGTCACACGGCGTTGATTAATGCATCAAGAATTGTCTGTATTCGGAATAGTTAAACGTGTTATTCGTTCTGAACAAATATTCAGGAAAAACAAATTGTTTTCTTTTATATCATGTTGCACACATCATCCTCCGACAAACAGAAAACATTCGAGCATTACGTTCGCGATGAAGGGCTAAGCAAAAAAAAAAACTTAAAAAAAGAACGATTCATTCTAAATATTGCGAAATTCAGAATCGAATGTCATCGAAGACTGGAGAAAAGGGGGACTGAAAATCGTAGAACTTATCCGGAGCAAGAATCAATGTCATAATATGAATGATGATAACGGAACCTGGGAGCTTGAAACATTTTCAGTTACAGTTTGATACTGAACGATATAAGCTGGGTGGTAAAATCGCGTTATTAATTGGATGAAAGGAATTGACGTAGGATTAATGGGTACGTGTTTCTAAATCGTGTCATTGTCAACCCAGGATCCAAATAATCGGGTGATACCGGTCACCCGTCAAATCCCGAGGTCCGTAGCGATAGTCAACATTCATTGACCCCACGCATAAATTTGAATGATTTGAATACAGTAGTCACTTAATTTCTTCCCGATGAAAAACACTTTCAGTCTTATCAAGTAGTTCGCGGCGTTCGGGTGGGTCTGGAGGGCACGTCGAAAAGTCTAGTGTAGCACTGCCGAAAATAAAAAAGCTTGGAACAAATGTTCAGCTTATAAAGAAAAGAGGTAAACTGGTTACCTAAATCTTGGTGATATTTTAGATTTTTTTTTCTTTTTTGTTGGTTTTTCACCGTCAGTATCCCCGGTGCATGATTGGCAGAAATGGCTACTCTGATCAGAGCCTTAATCAAAGGCTACCATCGCTTGAATGTCGAACTAGCAGGTATTTATCATTGGGATGATTTTGACAGTTCATATGAACGAATCTTCTCCTATCAGCATTTATTTTATCATTATTCAAGATCCGAGGACCCAGGACTGGTTCCTCATGAGCTCACCTTGGCCCATGTTGGCTCTGATAGTCTTCTACATTTATTTCGTTCAATCTCTTGGGATAAGACTGATGAAGGACAGGCCACCCTTCAAACTCGACAAGATTATGCAAATATACAACGTCATTCAAATAGTAGTATCAGCATATCTTCTATACAAGGTAATCGACGTGTTACAACATTACACTGAGAAAAGAGTTTCTTTACACCAAATGAACGCATTCATTTAAAAATTTCGCGAAATATTCGTTAGCTGTTAAAGAATATCTTAACATGAAGTAAATATACATGTTGTTTCAACTACTGTGGAAATTCCGTAGTATTCGCAATAAGTAAAGCATTCGGTTAAGACAAAAATCACATTATGTCTCGTCAAATACAGATTTATTAACATTTAACAAATCTTACATGAGGGTTCGAGATTTGATGTAATTCGTACGTAGTAGTCTGTACGCTTGCCGCTGGAGGTGAGAGCGGCGCTGAATACTCTAGCTACACTCTCGCGAGTAAAAGCGCGCCAGTCATAATACATTCACCGACGTGAGACGCATCATTCTAAGCTCGAGGCGAACCCGTTCCTGGGCATTGTTTGGGCAGCATACTTTAGGCATGCAGTATCTTTTTCGGTGGAAATAGTGAAGACATTCCAACAGTCACTTATCACGTTAAAAAAAAATTGGGACATGACTTCTAAGTCAATACCTGATTGGTCTAAAAAAAAAGATCATCATTCGTGGGTAACTGCACTGATAGAAAAGCACAATTTATTAACTATTCATAGTTGAACTTCATGATCGTTCTGCTGAAACAACAGGTGCGGTTTGAAGAGAAATACAAGATTTCTTAACTATTAAGAAATCATCATTCCATTATCATGTTTGATCGTCTGATATAACTGGACGCGAATTTTGAGGAAATTGATGATTCGTTAACTATTAAGAAATCTTTATTTGAGACAAAGAAATACACTCGAATGAATGATTTCTTAGCTATGACTATATTTGCTTATATACAAATATACGATTCTTTAACTGTTAACGAACTTTGTTAACAACAACAGAACTCTTTTCTCATTGGGAGTGTGTTAGAAACTCGTTCTTGCCCATTCGTCATTTCCGCAATCTCTTTTTCTTTCCGGTTAATTCAGATCAATCAAACCGAGATAATTACAGGGTTTTTTTTCCACGTGATAATGAATAAATTTCTCATTCTTCATTTGCACACAAATTTCAGGTTATTCATATGATAAATCATTATTCAGATATTACGATGATAGTGATATAAATAACGCCTTACTGACCGAAAACCCGCAGCACCGACGTGTTAATCGGGTAATCGGTATTCAGGCGTATAATAAAACCACTTCGTAGTCAGTTTATCCGATTTAATTAATTATCAACTTTTCAGGCTCTCACTCTGGCCTGGCTTTGGGATTACAATTTGGTATGTGAGCCTGTGGACTATTCGAATACACCAAAAGCTGTAGAGGTATTGACTTATTCATCAATTCTAATTTCCAAAGTCTCCATACATCGATTCGGTAGAGAGAGAGTGACTTGAAAGATTAGGGTATATTTCGTTGATTGTTTAAAATTAACATACACTATTTTTTTTTGCTATATACTATATCTTAGAATGAAAAGGAAAAATATACCCTAATTATTTTTTGTTATCCAAATACAAAATTGGAAGAGAAATTTAACAGAAATAAGGATAAAGTGACAATAATCTTTCAACTTGAGTCTGTCTTTCATGAATAATAATTATAATAATAATAATAACAATAATAATAATAATAATTTATTGTTTCATAGATCGCTAGGACAGTGTGGATGTATTTCTGTGTGAAGATAATCGATCTTTTAGACACTGTGTTTTTTGTATTGAGAAAAAAGAACAGCCAGATATCATTTCTCCACGTTTATCACCACTCTGGCATGGTGTTCGGCACTTGGTGTGGGGTCAAGTACTTGCCGGGTGGACACGGAACATTTTTGGGTAAAATATCCCGAATTTGTTTGTAAATTGAACAATTTAGACGATGAATACTTGAGTCAAACGTGAATTTTTCTTCTTTTTCTTTAGGCGTTATCAATTCATTCGTGCATGTGATCATGTACGCGCACTATTTTGCCACATCTATGAAGCTCAGCAGGCCTTGGTGGAAAAAATACGTGACTCAATTGCAGCTTATACAGTTCTTCTTGATATTGGTGCACTTTCTGCAATTGGTGTGGACGGAGGATTGCGGCTTTCCAAGATGGCCGGCGCTCATATTCGTGCCCCAAAATCTATTCATGATCGTTTTATTCGGTGATTTTTACTACAACGCTTACGTCAAAAAACCTAAGTCTAAGATTGTTGAACAGAACGGAGTATCAAAGGATTCAAATATCGCCTCAAAGTCACAGTAGACGACCCGGAAGACTCATCTGCATTCAATGTCACACTCGCTTCAAGTCTTTTATACATACACCCTGTCATTTATTGAAAATTGATATTATTTCATCGACAGATAATAAAATGAAAATAAAAAGGCGATTTATTTCCCCTCCTCAATAAGATTGCCCCGCTTTTTTGTTTCTTCAGATCAATTCGCAATGGTTGGCCACTCCGAAAGTCCTCTGAATATAATTAATCACGATAGTGATAAGAATCGAATAAGGAACAGATTATTCGAAATATCGCAAGAAATACGCGACCAATTTCAAATATCTAGGCGTCGTCGAATATGTGAGAGAATTCGCTATCCTTTTGCGAAACTGAAACTGAAATTGCAGTTGCAAAACTTATTGAAGCACATTTTTAGCTCCTGGTTTTTCCTACGAGGATACTTTTCAATTTTATCGAACATCGATAAGATTCTGACTCATAGAAAAATCTTGAACAGCATGAAGAGTGAAAAAAAGAAATTATTTGCAAACATGTCTGTGGAAAATTGACTCTATTCAACGTGTTCAATTTTGTGTAGGTATACATTACACAAGTTACTGACCTCATAAATTTTACATGACACACGACTCACCTTCGACGATATGGAAGATAAGGTAAGGCTTAAGGTAAGTATTGTCACCTCGAACACAAACCACGCGAAGTTATGGAAAAGTAGTCAATCTTACATTTTTTGTGAAAGGTTATTTTTCGAGTCAAGAAACGGATATTGGATTCAGAGTCAATTCAATTGACACATAATTTGATTAACACATGATTTTTTTACGATTCCTATAAGTATCGTCAGAAAACTATTGACGCGAATGATTTACCGATTCTGTGTACTCAGAGTTTCCGCGATTTTTTGTTCTCTGACTTATGCAATGTTGTCTTATGAACTGACGCAAACGAATATTCTATTCTTTACATACTCAGCATGCACTGACGACAAGATTGACAACATTATTCATATTCGTGAGTTTGACGATAAATCAGGGATTCCAATTTTCCTATACTTTCGTCATTTCAGCTCGGTTTCGCCTAGATATACAATATCAAGCTTCGTTTTTAGTTCAACTTTTTTTTCTATTTAAAATAAAGAATTCATCTATGATTGAGAGAAATTTCAGGTAAATCTACATAAAACTTTGCGAAATGATTGATTGATCGATCACTATATAATGTAAATCTATATATCTATCCAGATTTCTATAGATCATAAAATGAACCCTATCTTACGCAGGTAGGATGTCGAAAGCATTTAATTTCTTGTCCTCTTCGAGGAATGAAATCGAAGAATATCAATCAAAGTGAATGCCTGATTGATTGATAATTAAAAGAATTTTAATTAACTCATTAGATTAGAGTAAAATCATAAAAATAACTCGATCACGTATGTGAAAGTTTAATACAACATAATGACCTGTGATTTAATTACGCCTCCATCGCTGGAGTATCCAATTAGTTTTGATTAACCAATATTTATCTAGGTGCATAATTTGGACTTGAAAAAGTGATCTTCGTCTATGTGTTTGGCAAAGTGTAACAGATTCGAAGTCACGAGTCATTCAGTTAGACAAAAAAAACCACTAAAATGGTATAATTAGGAGCCATTTTATCAGTCGAACGGGTCAATGACCCAATTATTCGAAGGTGACATGCCGAAGATCTGAACTCAATATTGGACGGTATGCAAGTCACGGTATTGGAATATTAATTATCACCTATTTTTAATTTCGTAAGATCGTCGAATTTCCAAAATACCAGTTAATGTGATATCTTGATATCCCTGGTTTCATCGGACAAATTTTTATGATGCGGAATAACTTATGGACACTGTAACATTTCTGTGACATTGGCAATAATACTCGAGGCAAATGTTCCCCAATCTCATGAATGTGTTGATCAATATACGGTTCTGATGACGTTTGGAAATGAAGGAAGCAACTTCAGAGCTAAGAGAGGTGAGAATTTAAGAAAAGGAAATCGGACTTGCGACAAGTTGACTCGAGTGGAATTGAAACGAATTACCCGATTACCAGATAGAAAAAGAAAGCTCTCTTTACCATGGACGGCGAACACTTGATCTTTTACAAGTTTCAAAACCATTTTTCTATTATCCGGATTTCTCTGAGAATTGGAAAATGTGTTCTTGTACTAGCAAACGAAACGTATGACTATTTAAAATCACGTAAGAAACTCAGCGGAACACAGTTTCATAATCTCACATCATAAATCTTTTGGTATTGAAGACAAACAACACGTATGACGTTACCATTTCATCAATGGTTCAACAGAACTGACGTCTTTATCGTCGTTAAAACGTTATTAACAAACAATTATTCAGCGGATCTGATGGACACCTTTGTCGATTTTTTAAATAAACAAAATACTCAGAGGGCTTCAACTGATTCGATGTTATGATAATCGGTTTCTTTTTATGAAACCGTGTTTTGTATTTGACGGATAAACACATTAATCAAATCTGACGACCTTTTGCTGCCTACTCCGAACAAATACATGGGTGATTCTCTGGAAGACTCGTTTCTGCAGTAACCGAGTTTATTTCCGGTTATCCCACAGATTTCGTAGATTTTCTTACCAGAGTATATCAGATCATAACATTTTGAGATAAGGCGAGATGACAACGAATGTAAAAACGAAATCATCTTAGTCGTTTTTAGGCACTCCCTAAGTATATGAAATATACCAGGGAGAAGCCTTATGTGTTTGCCATCCTACAAAATTCTGTGTTGAATGCTATATCAAATACCTATTTCTAATTATAAGATAGAGGAAGAAAACAATCTGTGATTGAATAGAGTAATTTATGTGGTAAATATGCCCAGCTATGAAGCCTTATGTGTTTGCCATCCTATAAAATTTCTGTCCGGAGCTATACCTTCTCAACCGCATGAGGTAACCGGGTCGTGAAGCGCTCATTTGTTAGCTAGCAAGAAGCTCTATCAACACAGAGTAAAAAAACCTCAACTTTTGATGGCAACAATAGGTATTTCTGGGTTTTTGTCAGCTTTCATGTCCGTCCGGAGCTATATCTCTTGAACCGCATGACCTCACAGGGTCATCAAGCACTCATTTGTTAATTAGCGAGGAGCTCTATTAGCACAGAGCAATAAAACCTCGACTTTTGATTTCAACAATAGGTATCTCTGGGTTTTTGTCAGATTTCATGTCCGTCCGGAGCCATATCTCTTGAACCGCATGACGTAACAGGGTCGGCATGCGCTCATTTGTTAGCTAGTGAGAAGCTCTATTAGCACAGAGCAAAAAAACCTCGACTTTTGATTTCAACAATAGGTATCTCTGGATTTTTGTCAGATTTCATGTCCGTCCGGAGCTATATCTCTTGAACCGCATGACCTCACAGGGTCATCAAGTACTCATTTGTTAATTAGCGAGGAGCTCTATTAGCACAGAGCGAAAAAACCTCGACTTTTGATTTCAACAATAGGTATCTCTGGGTTTTTGTCAGATTTCATGTCCGTCTGGAGCTATATCTCTTGAACCGCATGACCTAATCCTGCTTCGGCACTAGTCGTAGATGATGGAAACTGAAGACTTGGATGAAATACAGTCTGTCGTAGAGTACATATACCAAAATCTTGCTTCGACACTAGTTGTAGATTATGAAAACTAGAGACTGGGATGAAATACAGTCTGCGATAGAGTAAATATACCAATTTCTCACTTCGACACTAGTTTCAGATGATGAAAACCAAAGACTTGCATGTAATACAGTCTCCAATAAAGTGGATGTACCATACACTCACTTCGACACCGTTTGTAGATTATGAAAGCTCACACAGTACTGCATACGCTCACTTAGCCTTGCGCTTTTAAATTCAGTGATTTTTGACCGTTATGTAACAAATCCAGTGAAACATAAACGTGAAAAAATAAAAAAAAAACTAGAAAAAAAAAATGATATCTTGAACACGCGGAAAAATAGGGGGTGCCTCCTGCAAGAACACGTAGCCAGTGTAGCGTTCTTGCTACACTGCCTAAGGCTGATTTTTCTGCCTTATTTGATCCATAGAAGTCAGTTTCTCCTAGTTGAAACTGTCACATTTCCCCAGCCTGTAGTGGGCTAAAGCGGACTTGGAATTAAATAAACTGGAAATCATGAATATTTTCTCAAACTGAACGATTTTCTTGACCCCTTTTTGAATTCCAAAAAAAAAGAGCACAGACATTTTTTTGCAATAAAAACCGGAATTTTGTAACCCGGCTTACCGTCATTCCTCTGATTCAATTATAATTAGTAAATATTGGTGAAACTGTTAGGATTGACGAACAAAGCTTTGGGAACCAGTGGCTCCGAGATCTAATTCAGCGAGCTGACTATCGGTCAAAGTTTCATCCTCAACTTTTGTCACTTTTTTCTTACGAAACAGTGTGGCTCAAGTGGCGTCACAAACTGGGACGTCATTCTTCTGGCAAGTACACAAATATACATCTTCAACAAACAAAATCTTCGCGTATTTTGACGTGTAAAATTATCCAGCACCGACTCATTGCCGTGTTTTGAGGCTGAAAAGACTTCGCATTTCACATTACGGACGAAAAATTCTCAAAATCGTCATTCCTCTGGCATTAGTATCGGCTCAATGAAGAATTTTCACTGATCGTCAGATCAATCGCTATTTTTAACTTCCCGTTTCTCTGTTTTCAGAGAAAAAAGGAAGTTATTGTGATCAACCCGAAAATGAAAAGTTGAGTTTTCACTAAATCTTCACGTTTCGAGATCCAAAGAATCACCTCCGACTATTTTCAGTTTGACGTCTGGGTGTGTGTGTGCGTATGTGTGTGACCACATTTTTGTCCGCGCGATATCTCGAGAGCACGTGGTCGGATTTCGATCAACTTGTGCTCAATCGCCGGGGCTTTTCTTAACTTAGGACTGATTAGATTTTGGCTTTGATCGGATTAGTACTTTTTGAACTATTCAAATAACAAAATTCTAAACAGCACAACAAAAATGACGATATCTTGAGAACGAATTAACGGATTTGAATGAAATTCGGTACCATATGGTTTTTTTTTTATCGCTGATCACGAATCTGAAGTCAGTTTTGCAAACTTTTTATTTGGCGTATTCGATATGCTGCAAAAAAACTAAAAACATTTGGATTTGGATGAAACTTGATACTCGTAGTTTTTTTGGGTCACTGATCACGAATCTGAAGTCAGATTAGCGAAATTCAAAATGGCGAGTCCAATTTGCTGGGAAAAACCCTAAAAATATTCGAAATCTTACGGAAATTTGTACTCGAAGGTTTTTTGAACCGCTGATCAAGAATCTGAGGTCAGATTTACAAATTTCAAAATAGCTGAGAACAAAATAAATAACGGGAAGTTCGAAGGCTGGCTCATAGTCAGCCCAAACCCGCTTGTTAAATTATTCAAATACGGGATCGTGACCGTGTACCGTAAATAAATGAACGAATCTTCGGTCAAGAGCAAATGCTGTTATGAAATTTATCGGAATTTCATGATCATC
>JAFFZH010011031.1:0-13873 GCA_018420115.1 Euura saliciscinereae | reverse complement strand
ATATTCCGCATATCCAATCAGAATGAAGATGGCAGAAGTCCAAATTTGAAAAATCCCCAATTTTCGAGTAAAATTTTCAACAATTTGTCATTTTTTTTCTCATTTTGTTTAATTTCGAGAGTGTATGGTATCATTGACCCCAATTTTCCGTATTTCCCAATGAAATGCAACTGAGGAAAAGTCGATCGTAGTTTTTCGCTATTTGTAAACCGAGCATGACCGAGTGCTTTATGGCCACTGATGTATCTGGGTAAACGGATGGAAATTATACGAGCCTCAATCACGAGTCGTGTAAGGCAAGAGATAGTAGAAGAGAAGCATAAGGTGCGAGAGGTAAGAGGTAATGGGCGATCGTCGTCGTGCCCAAGAAACGGTAGGTATAATACCGAAGACAATGGCCTGGATCGTACCTTGACCCGGCTACAAAGTCCTCCAATGACACTACGTTCATTTTTCATCTCACCCATACAGTCATAGCCGACCGTAAGACCAGAAAATTATACTTGTCATCCGTTGTAATTCATTTTCATATTTTATAATATCGGTATAATGGTTATGAATATGAATGTGAATGTGAATGTGAGTAACGTATGCAGTCGAGTACTTGTAAGTGGCGGATGGTGATCAATCTCTTGCGGAAATTATATGCGGGACAATTTTTTATTATCTCTGTATAGATTATCTTCAGGAGTCGAGGCATGTGAAAATTATTTTTCTTTCTGTCTTCTTTCTACCGTGTATATGAACCGCAATTACTAATTTCACAAATTTGAAGAAATTACGATAGTTTACTTGTTCATGGTCCGAAGTTTGCTGTAATCGAGAAATGATATTTCAAAAGTGCTGATTGCTTCTCGATTTCAGCCAACTTCAGACTGTTCCCTCGTTATGAATTCACTCTGTATATTTTAGAATCTGAAAATCGTTCGAAATCTGGGATTTTTATGTGTAAAAGTGAGACCAAAGTGAAAAAACGATTCAAAACTGTAATTCAATTGATTTCTTATGAATTGTAATTTGTCTCTTCAAATTGATTGATTACAAACAATCGAACACTCAAAATCGAAGTCAGAATTAAAAAAAAAAAAAAAAAAAAATGAAAAACATATTACAATAATTAAAAATGATTATTGGAATATTGCCATCATTCGTCGTCTGATTAGGTGATGAATTGATTATTCTCTGAGAACAAACAAAAAAAATTGTATATTTCCCATATATCCCACCGTAATTTTGTTGGGTAACATCGGTCGAATGTATGATAAAAGGTATCCAGCTATTTCCACATGTCTCGTCTATAATCAACAATTAATCGAAGCGTAACCGCGACTGTAACATAGAACCTAATCGTAAGTTCTTAAAGCGTGGCGAATGGTTTCGAACCGTGATGCGACCTTACACTGACTGACCACCACCTCCGTTCGCTAATGTCATTTCCAGGATTGTTATATAATATATAGGAGTATCTCTATGGGATAATTAACAGGTGTCGGATTTATGCCCCTAATAGCATCTTGATTACAGTTATTACTGCATCGAACTTCCCGTCCTAGTCTCACAATCCGCAACCAAACCCCCGCACATCGCATTACACCGGCACTCCTACGGATACAATATCAAACTAAGTGTTCTCTGATTGTTCAATAGCCTCCCGGGCCTGTAGGGAACGGCTGAAATTTTATATAATTAGTACGATATTTCATGAACAAATATCACGTCCATGGAGGTCGGGCCTCGGTATTATTCTTGAAACTTTCTGATCTCACGTGATTCGCGTAAATGGAAACTGATATCATCGTCATCTATCACTCGAAAAAATTTCCAGTTATAGTTACCATTCATATATGGCATCAACTATTCTTTGTAGTAAACCAAACTAAATCATAATATTCCCAGTTTAATTGACTATTCTTATAGTTTTACTACATTGTGAAATTGTGATTCCAATGCCTATTTGTTTCTTCTCTACGTAAGGATAAAATTTCTTTTCCAATCACAATTCTTAAAAACTTTCTCTAGGTACCAGAGTATGACAAAGTGTGAGCTGTCAGTCTGTAAGAATATCAAGTATTGTCAATCGTGGGAAGTACAGACGTGTAGACATCACAATATCTTGCGAAATTGAGCCCTATAGTGGGGTCACATTGTTGTTTTTGGTGTAGGTAAGCTTCTAACACTGTGGATAAAGACTACGTGTGAAAAGGTCTCGAAATTCACTTCAGGAATATCAGAATTTTTCTACAAGTGGAAAGCAAACGTGGGTTCATTGTGAGTTACAAAACGTGTCAAGGGTTATCCGTTTCTCTGTTTAATCTGCTATTGATAGTAACCATCATATCTTCCCAACACTGTAAACTTATCTATGATAAATCACCTCAAGACTCTCAACGTGATCTCATAAGCTCTAAATAATCTGGACCTCATTCATAATTTTGTTTATGAGTAAAAAGATAAAAATCTAAGAACTGATCTCCTCTTCTTTTAAGTAAAAATTTGTAAGAAAAGACGACCAAATCTTGAAACTTTACAACGTACACCGAGATTGATGATAAATGATGATCAATAACCACTCACAATCAGTTTTTGATCTGCTCCTTGCACCTGCGGCCGATTGGGCAATTGGATTTTGAAATGATTCTTTTGATATGCGAATTATGTGTATCTGCATGCGGAGATCGTATCTGCTACTGCGGTTTCCTTAGTTGATGCCTTATTGGGCGAGTTCTGAGCTCGTTGCGCACTACTGAGTACTTTATGCTCATACCTACTTCATACTCGCAACCTTTGCGCAATTTGTTGGCTCATTTCGAGTCGCAGACTCATACGTACGCGACCTCTCGCCCCGTGGCGGCTCTACGGTTGACAATCTCATTCTCATGCCGTATGCAAATAGTATGCATATGAAAGATAATATCTTTGATATTTCGATCTAAGACGAAACGGTACAATCGAAAGTTCAAGTACTGGGCCCAGACAAACGGCCTGTCACTAAGACTATTCCCGCATGATTGATCTCGACCCCAAGCTTGTTCGAGTGCTGTCATGACACTAACGATGAGCGAGAAATCGTTTGTTTGAACACAATAAGACATGCGTGTAATTTAATCAATGATCATATTTCATTATTCCTTCTAAAGTCCTGTCTCAAGGAGGGCTGTCAATTACTTGTCAAAATAACAATTATCGCCTGAGTAAAGCATATTTTGCACGCGGTAGATATGAAACCGTTGCATCGATTTCTCAGTATTTATCATTGTGTGAATAATGCAAAGCAATGAGCCACGGTGGCTCAGCGGCTAGAGACGTGGGACTTCGAATCCGAAGTTCGCGTGTTCAAACCCCTATCGATACCTCCGGATTTTTTTCGAGTATTTATAAAGTGATTCTCGGTGGTTCGGAGCCCACTTTGTAAAAAATGTAGGTCCAGTCGTGATTTCAAGCCTCTAAAAACGTCTCGAAAGTCTCTTATGTTCAATGACAGCTAAGCCGTGAGTACACACGTCGTTATTATAACCAACACAAACGGGATTGATGCCGCATAAATTATAATGCTGACAACGAAATCATTGAGCTAAACTCAACGGCTATATAAATTTGGTCGAATATTGCTTCATCGTTTTTTCACCTATCCATGAGAGAATTGTGAACAAAAAATGTCCATAGTCGTTACCCAAACTAAAAATATCCCGATTCGCCACCTGGTGGTCGACTCTTCGAACTACCGGAAGAAGCGTACATAACCTCCTGTTTTTCACCAATTATATTCATCTTCTTGATGTTAAAATGACGTTTTATCAACACTATATAACCGCACCGATATTTAGCATCATATCCATTATCGACAAGATGAAAATAATGGCTGAAAAATGAAACGTGGATCATAATCTCAACGGTTTGTCTTCTTATTTTGCGGTTATCTGAAACCTACCACCAGATGGCGATCTGGACATGATAAATGGAAGTATAACAAACAATACTTGAAGGATGAATATTTTTTCATGGAGAAAATTAATGAGGCGTGCGGATCTCTGACAAATTGCAGAATAGAACGGAAACAGCAGTATTACATATAATCTTGGTGTTACGATTGACACTTTTTGTTCTATGCTGTAATAGATGTATCTCTGAAAGCATGTAGAGAGAAGTGTAATAAAACTGTAGGCGAAGCCGATCATAAATAAACAATGTTAAAAGCTATTTAACAACACTGTGATACAGATTGTCGGATAGATTATTAGCATGTTCATAATTGCATGGCGCTATAACGCGAAGAATAGAGCTACTCAGCTGTAATTATCTCACGCTCAATGCTTGTGGGGCTCACCTTGCCTCGATACTCAACGACTTTTGTTATAATATTATGTAACAGTAAATTGCGGAAACTCGGAGGAACAAAAAATTGAAAATCTTGCTGATACATAAAAAGTGTTAAATTATTAAATTGTTGTTACGGCTAGAACAACGCATCACTATTTTGCAATAAACGATCATATATAAGCTACCGTACATCCGTGGCAACTGGCAAAGATCAAGAGAAGTGTAAGAAAAATGATTTGCCGGCGTCTTTGAAGCCTCATATTTATTTACTCACTTACTCGATCAATTATACTTGATAACTTGCGGTTTCTTATTGTTAGCTTTAATTTCTTAGCTGCTCGGTTTTTTCAGTAATTTGAATTACTTCGCTACTTCAGTAATTGTAAAAGATGAATAATTGCAAAATCTATTAGTCAGAATCAACTAAGTAATTTCAGTTATCTAGTAATCTAGTTCTTTACTTCTCAGTTACTCACTCAGTTATTCAGTCTTTTAATCACTGAGTTGGGTAATTGAACTAATAGAATACGTCATGGAATATTTATTCATCTCTTTTTCAATTCAAATTACATTAAAAACTAGAACAGTGGTGATACTTGAATAATTTTCATACTTTAGTTACTTTACTAATTTCGATTTTCAATTTCGTTACTTTAGTAATTGTGAACGCAAAAGAATTCCAAAATGTTAGCATGTTCATAGTCAGAATTAACTAAGTAACTAATTTTATTCAGTTATTCAGTAATCTAGTTCATTACTTTTTCCTTACTTACTAGTCTTTCAGTAACTCAGTTGATTGAACAAACTAATAGATCGAGTCATGGAGTCATTTTCACACTTTTCGAGATATTTTTGGATCATAATTGAATTGTAAGTACTGTTTAGGACTTCCTCAATGGAGTGATTGCTAATTATAAACAAGAACATTCATATACTGCAGTTAATTAGCTACAATTAAAAGCATCTTGGTCAAGTGCAGGGTTAATGATTATATTTGGAACATTTAAAGTGCAACGAGACGAAGACCATAGGCGGTAATGAATTTTGAGTAATGATATAAATACGTACCAATACCTATATAACTAACGCCTTTTTCGCAATAATGGACAATCAAGAAATTGAATACCTCGCCTAATAAGAACTCTGTGGAGACTTAATTGCGACATTTTACACACTACACTCGACAATAATTATGATGTGTACACATATTTATGGTCAAAGTGGCCCGTATCACGTAGTGTAAATTGTTTATTGGACTGGGAAATTTTTTTTCCATATACATTTCCAGCTTTATTCAACTGTAATGAAATCATTCGATCGATATAGGTTACACAGTATCTTGTGATATTGAATTATTCTATGCACATATTAGGTATATAAATAAAATCGCGAAACTTCACGGGGTGCAGTTCGCGAATTGAACTCACTGTCGCAATAGAGTAATTCCATAAAGTATAGACTCATTGAATACGTGTGAAGCTGAATAGGTAATGCTGGTTTATCGCAAAAGTATGTTTATAAGTACAGATCAATCAGTATAAATGTACATTAGTTTGTGAAAATAACTCGACAAGTTATTCTCGGAGGAACGCCAAGGCTGTGTGCTCGATTCAAGCTTAATTGCATTATCATAAAAGTTAGAATCGGAAGAAGCGACGCTTTCGAATAAATTCTTGCAATGAATTAGTAATGTGAGTATAAAAGCCGTGAAATAAACGCCACAAATCGTTACTTAGACTTCAATTTATTCACCAAATTTAGAACATAAGAAACTCGAGTAACGAAAATTGAAAATTTGTCATCCAATCTCAAGCGATGAAAGAGTGTAACATTTTTTTTTTAATCAGGCGATGATATATTCGATATTTTAATATTGAATTAAATTTGATACTAGATTTGAGCATCTGTTGGACTTTGAATCACTGTTTTTTTTTTTTTCTGAACAATGGCCAAATTTATTTTCACCATTGTGCGAATTGAATTTCTACGAAACAAGCTTTTTCAAGCTCCGTAGAATTCTGAGTTTTCTGGATGAAACAAGAACCACAAAGTGAATGAGAATCGTGAGAAAATATTCCCAAATTATTCTTCTCATACTTTTCATGATTCAGATTCATGAATAACAGAATTTTTTATATAGAGTAATTCTTTGAATTGATCTATTTCAGTGTGTTATTGGATCATTTTTTTCTTCTCGGTTTCAGCCAAACAAAAATTATTGATGACCGAACTGACGCAAGATTCACCTAGCTAACAAGAATCGCGTTTCGGATGAGAAATTAATCATAGTCGTAATGGCCAAAATTGGAATTTCAAGAAATTTCAACGAATTTGATTTCCATGAATTTTCTATTTGAAACATTTCCGGTCGGCAACTGTTAAGCACAAACTTCTGCAGACTTCATGGTGCTGCCATCTCATAAAAACTGGTAAAACTAGCCACTGTCTTGCTTTGGCGGATAGCCAATCGACCTAAGGATCAAAACTCTTGAAGTTACTGTAGGCCGTGTTGGCTATAAAACAGATCATTAGATACGATGCTCGTTAAAGTTAACTATCCACCCACTATTTCTCGAAAATATGTCGGATTTCAAAGTTCTTTGATATTGAAAAAGGGGGGGTAGAGCGTTTTTGGAAAAATTACATACCTAGATAATTTTGGAGTACTCTATTTCAAAAGTGCGATTTTTTTCAGTTCCTGTTTTGACACAATTATTGACGAAAAAAAGAGTCCCAAAGATTTCTACAAATCGTATAGAGAAAAGGAAAAAGTTAAAATGATTGATAATTTTTTATGAAAAATGTGAATGTTTATCTGAATTTACGGTGTCTTATGAAAAGCACAACAACCGTAGGAACAACGTACTGAAATTGTTCATCAGAATCAATTTCCCTAAAAATTTATAATAGTACAATCTTTTCTCTATAGTTATTATGGAATGTAATACATCACTTTTCAGTATGTGAGCAAGATAATGTATCATATATATAGGAAGGAAAAATCTTTTCAGAATTAAAAACCTGTTGGAACAAAGACAAGGAAATTGGCTAAATTTTCAAAAATCCTGATAATATTTGTAGTATATATTAATAATTTGAGTTCGTGTAATAAAATCAAATATGTATCAGTTTCTCCATTAGAATGATAACAAGATTGGTGTCGGATGATTAATAAAAAAATAAAATAAAAAATTACGAGAATTCCATTAAAACTCATAAAAAAATGTTCGTTTTATATATTGGTAATTATTCATGTGATACCAGGGACAGACAAATATGTTCTATCGGGGCTGTGGAGGCAGAGTGAAACGAGTGAATTACATGTAACGAATGTCCAAGTGTAACGTAATGTAATTAACGTACGAGTCAAGAGTTTCTGGACATTATGACCTCTGTCCTAGAACGAGAGTTACATGATGGCATTTAAATAACATAAAAACGGAGCTGGGAGGAAGGCTCTAAGCTATGGGCCATGGGCTCTGGGTCTAAATTCCAAAGATCAGGAAACAAAGAAAATTCCTTCGGTGATGGCCTCGATTTCAGGTTTCATGTGTATACCTATAGCTATTGGTTTCGCCGTTTGGTTGCTGGCCCGACATTTGGCTACAAAAAAATAATTACATTTCGTTTTCTATAATCGAAATGTCAACGATTCTTTTTTTTTTTTTCAAAAAGCAAAGAATATTACTTATAGTCTTCATTTTTTATTTAATTTCTTTTTTCTGCTTCTTTATATGCTTGGCGATCATGATTTCTAGAAATTTCAAAATTCACCAATTTTTCTTACTCTCCAATAATAATTAGGCTATTTTTTGGTTTTATTTTTCTCCTCCAAAAAAATGAATAAAAATGTAGGCATCAATTAGATCGGAGGAAAAATCAACTGAATCCATTATCAATTATTACACATTATTATGATTATAAAAAAAAATTGAAATGTATGATTAACAATATTATATAATAATGATAATTAACTATATATTATATAATGTGAAAAAAATTTCAAGTGTTTGTGAATATCGTTAATTGATTAATTATTTTAAAATCTAATTGAAGAATTTTTATTTATTGTTCAACAAATTTTGTCACTTGCTATAGTTATGAAAAAAAATAAATAGTCTTACCTTTTTGTTCTTCACGCAGCAATGCGTGTTACCCATAATTCCCTCAATAATTTCGTCGGCCTGAATTTAGGTGAATAATAAGCGCGGGAAAAATTCACACAAATTCGATGCCATTATTTAAATTAACTTTATGCACACACTTAATAATGAATACATATATTACAATATTATATAATGATAATTGTCACAAGCTCACGATTAAAACTCTTTCATTTATTTAGAAGAAAAAAAAAAAAAAATGTTCGTCTTTTGTTTACGTCATTATCAATTTTATCTCACACAATCAACTCTTCTCATCCACAAATTGTTAAAGACCGTCGCTCGACGTACTCGACCCGTTTACCTATGGACACAGGTGCGCTTTCACCTGGCGACGATTATAATTCCCTGTGCAAAGATTCGACTGCGTCAAAACTTGTTGACCGAATTATATTCGCGATAAAAAATACATTTTTCTTTCTACTTTTCTCAGTTCTTACTTCTTCATTCCTAATATTACTCTCCGCGCTCAGGTAAGAAGTTGAGAATTTGAATTCAAATTCACGCGCCCTTTGATAAATGGGGTCGAGCCAGATCAAACGATTTTCAAATCCTCTCTGAACAATCGCCGGAATGCCACTGACGAACGATCGACCGTCTCAGTTAGTTTCCGTTCTAAAAAAGCTATAAAGTCAATGTCATAAAAAAAATGAAACAGTCTAAACTTTGAACTCGTGCAGTGAATCTATATATAAAATTGTGCAAAAAAAAAAAGACGGTTTCAAATATTCTTATCGTTATAGTTTCTCAATTAAACCGTACGAAGAAGTTAAAAAATAATTGGTCATCGCGTCTGCGATTATCCGGCTCTAGCGAGTTTGACGAATATTTTTGGTCGCGATATATCGTAGCCCGGTGATATCATTACCCCCCTCGGAATTCTCAAACTGACCGAATAAGCGAATGACTAATTCGTAAAAAATAAACAAGATCAAAAACTGAAGCAAAATAGAAAAAAATCATCAAATTATTTAAAAAACTCTATTTAATTTTTAATAGAAACTCGTATCGCGTTCTTGCGAGGTCGCGTTATGACCGGAGAATAATAAAAAGCGATCGGGTCGTTTCGTCTCTGAATAAATGAATTAACGTCACGTTATTAAAGCCTGACAGTAAACCGCGGACGTGAGAATTGAAGCCAGAATAATGTTCAAAAGACACTCGTGACAGTAATACTCTACCGCATATCGAAAGATTGGTGTTCGAATAATATAGAGCATAGAGATAATCCGAAAAAATTGACGAACTTTGAAAATTGCCAAATCGCTACTGGACACCCATAGCTTTCCTATATATCGGTGCGAGAAATCGAAAAGAAAAAAGAAAATAAAACGATCGCACGTGACGATTAAAAATGAATTTTTCTTTTCTCGTTTTCTTTGTATCTGATCTATATTGTAAGCAGGAGCGATTGATAATTGGTGTTCAAACACCGGTTTGCCGATGTTCCCGCACGCCACTGACTGTCTTATTTCTCACTATTACGTCACTTTCGACACCTCGGCTCGTTTGCTATGCGGCGTCGTGTCCGGGACTAGGAGTTTCAAGAAGTTGATGTAAGACGTTAAGAAGATGGTAAAACGATGGTCAAATGTCGTCTATAAGACGATCGCATTGTCATAAACATTCGAAAATATCAAAGGTTCCGGTTTAGATTTTGATAAATTCTATGCAGATATGATATGAGATCGTAGCGAAGGCGGTGACCCCGCCGCTCGTGCCGTGTCACAATATTTACGTCACGTGGGTAAATTTCTAGTCACATACCGATACTAAGATCGCGACGGATCGCTACTGGCTGACTCGAGGCTGGCCAACTCTGCGCACATGCAGGCTCGCGATTCGCGTAAACATTTGACAGACGGTTACGTAATTTCTCACTAGGACGGGATATTATAATGTCACGTATATACATATATTAGATTCCGAAAACAAAAAAAAAAAAAAAAAACTGGCTGCAGATTTTTGGTATCGAGCGTATCGAAGCCTTTTTTTTTTTTGTTACTGCGTGGATCAATCTTCAATTTGCATATATTACTATATGCTATTCACGAAAATGAGGAGACAATTGAATCTCCAATTCTCATGGGATTTTTGGGACCGGAGGAGATTCACAAACCTCTATAACTATACGTTTATACCATATGTCTCAAGTCACGTGGCGAATGTATGACTCACTGAAATCCAGAGCCAAGATATTCAGCCACGTTTTAATCGTCTCGTAGAAATATGAATGATTCATTGATGGTTCAACAGCAGCTTTATATACTTTTGATTTATAAACTTCGAACAGTATAAATATATCCCAAAATAACACAATCTATTTAATTATATGAAGCTCAATATGATCACCTCAATATAATCATCAAATTACCATAAAAAAAATGGAAACAAATTCCACCTTCATTTCTTTGTCGGCCCTAAGAGTCACGTTCACTTACAACCACCAAGGGCTCTTATTTTCCGCAATACTTATGATACCAATCACCAGAATAAGTTGTAAGAATTTCTCGAACTCACCTTCCGCGACATTTGTAAGGATCCTCTCTTCGAAGTTTTGGAGTGAGCATGCCTCGAGCGTGGAATCAATCTTTGGGAAATAAGATCACGGTTGATTTTTTTCCCCGCTTGATCAGCCATCGTTACCCTTCGATTATAGAGGGCGAAATGAGCACTGTATCAGAGCACGAAGAACCTTGTCACTGCTTCACTTTTTTACTCGACACTCTTGGATCTTTGATTCGTTTTGAACTTCCTCAATCAAAAAACTCGTCAAATTTTGTCCACAGAGAGCGGAGACCACGAGGGAAATGGTAGACCAAAAAAGTGCATAAACACTTTCACTGTGGCTACTTCTGGGCATTCGATTCATCCCACGCAAACTCGCACTTCTGAATCGTTGTATTGGTTTAAAATTCGTGTACTTTTATCCTTATTTTTCTGCCCACTTGTTCGCCGAATTCTGCAGCATCATTGATCGGCGGAAATCTTTGATTTGAATTTAATGTTAAAATTGTTAGAGTTGTATGTTAAAATTCAGTCTATAAACTACGTTGACTCGATCAAGTATAGCGACGTACTGACCGAGTTTAGAGGGTTTAGAGTTCACAAACGAGTTCATGCAACCTTAATTGATTACACAGAGACGCGATGTGTGATAACGACTAGACGATACGAAAATCCAGCTCTTCGGATAAAATTATTCATCCGGATTCATTCAATATGTAACAGGAGAATATTTTCTCCCGCTCTCGATCAGCTTGTATCGCAATAATATAATATTGAATAAATTTTTCTGCGAAGATAATATTAGAAATAATGAATTAACGAAAAAATAATTGTTCCAAAATTTAAACGAATTTTGAAAAATCATCAAACTTTATATAAGTGAGAAATTTTGAAATCGATCTATAATAAACGCAATTTGAGATTCGTTCAAGTCAAGACCTGAACCTTATTTCTGCCTAATTGGTTTCGCCAATTGTTTGTTGTACGGTTGCAAACCTTAGTTTAGGTGACAAATGGCGACCACCGTAAAAGTTAGATTAGAACGTTAGAACTGCACTTTCTCAGTTTATTTCCCCAATATATATCAGTGATCACCACCGTTTACTTGGTAGACCACATTGACCAATCTGAAAATGAATTTTTCCAGTAATTTGGAAAACCATGTTCATAATTTGGAAAACAATTGGTAATTAGTAATTAACAAATATTGATAAGGCGTATATTTGGCAGACAAATTAAACCATTTCACTGTTCTCCCAAAGAATCGACTAAATAATTTGGACAATCGATTGGAAAATATTTCATTATTTGGAAAAGAATTTTCAAGTATTTAGTAACAATTAATAGCAAGTGACTATGCTGCCCGCCATGACAGCTTCGTCGTTATGCAGTTGATGATAGGTTCATAACTTCATAAAGTTAACACCCGAAGTCGGGATAATCGTCTGAAAGTAGTGTAGATCGTTTGCGCGTGGCTTGAATATCAAGAATATCACTAAAAGATTTCGTTTTCGCGTTTACTCGTTTTTGACAAAAATACAAATAAAGTTAGGGTGCCGAATTATTTCAGCACCCGGTTTTTGTAGCATTTATCAGCAATTATTATCTTTCCAATTGAAAAAGTATACACGTATAAATATGAATGTATAATATTGATTATACCTGAGAGTGGTCAAAAATCGATAAATAAATCGCATTTTTCGGAGGATTTGTCCTCCTATTTTCTATCGTTACGATCGGTTTTAGATACTCGCTATAGTTTCAATTTTTTATTATTTGATTACAATTTTTTTTTTTTATGCGATATCGACTCACGTAATATATGGGCAGCGATCACGATTCTACGCGAATAAGTATATCTCCTCTCCTCCCACGTATAGTACAATTTACATTACAGTTATTAAGGTATAACAGTACTATAACGCTTCCTTCTGGATTGTCAATCAGAATTGCAGAAGCAGTTTCATTCTATTATCTTATTATTTATAGTGATAGTTCCTCCTTGGGTAGAGTAGCAGAGGCTGATTCGTCTCCTGTCCAGAGTCACTGAGTTCTAACTTATGGCGTCCGGCTAGTATCATAGTGATAAGATAGGTAATTTACGCGGCCTCGCGCACGATTAACCGTGATTTCTATCTACGACGTTCACATACGTAATCGATCTCGATTCGTGAAACTTTATTAATCTATCATCTAGCCGGATGTTATCGTTGAACAGAAGTACAGAAGTTGTTATTTTCATCACCTCAACTAGATATTAGCGAATTAGGATATACCTAATAATTTCCAAATGTTCTTATTAAAAAAAGTATTAATAATTGTTAATCTGGTATTGCACAATCTTATCACAATCTTATTAAAATCCTGAAGAGTTACTTGTAGTTTTAAGGATGTACAATCTCAACCAAAAGTAAGTCTCGTCGTCAATATTGAGTACTTCGAGATGAGATAAAAATCGGAAAAAAATCAACCACAATCAAGATGATCAGAGTATTCATTTTCAGTAACAATAATGCCCAAAAGTTATCAACAAATTGTTTAAAAAAAATCATTGTTTAACAAATTTCCTGGTGACGTTATTTTTTTTTCATGACAAATGAATTCGTTAATCTTTCCGGATACACATGAATTTTTTCAGAATTTTGTAATTTTTTTTAAATTTCCGTTTTCGATTTTGAAAAATGAAGAAAAAAAAATTTGAATTTTGGATATGTTATCGTGGAAACGATGTAGATTACAATTCCGAAGTTTCCGGAGCGTGGAACTAATAGTTTTGTAAATACAGCCTTTAGAAATTTCCGAAAAAGGAAATTTAAAAAAAGTGACAAAATTCTGAAAAAATTCATGTGTATTCGGAAAGATTAACGAATTCATTTGACATGAAA
>JAFFZH010011029.1:0-92661 GCA_018420115.1 Euura saliciscinereae | reverse complement strand
ATTCAGACGCCGCTCCATGGAAATATTCAGACGGATGCAGAGAACCTTCTGATCTTTTTCCTATCCGCGGGACTGGCGGAGGGGACGGGTCTCTCATGCCTCAGGTTCAAAGGAGAAGAAGAGGCGGAGGATGTGAGAAGATGTACAACAGCCCCGCAAAGATCGTGGTCTATCGGGTCATATGATCCAACCATCGCAACCGTCGTCGAGGATTAGCGAATCGTGACTTCCCGTGACAATGCAGAATTCAATATGCTCTAAGAGTGTGACATGACTCACGCGGAACAACCCGAACCCTTGGAAAGTGGAAAACGATATCCAACGAAAGGTTGGAAACATCCGTCTTCGCGTATCGATCAAATCGTCTCTGATTAGGTCTGCTTGCGAAGTTGGTTGCGATGGGAGATAGTCAATATCGAACAAAGTTCGTCAGATTCTCCGAATTAGTATTCATCCGGTGTATCCAGGGTGTGTACGTACACCTAGGTGCGGAAGGTGGTGATATTCATAGCTCCCATTTCCAGTCCTAATCCCCGAAACTCTCTTGACATACCCAGGATATCTCTGCCTCATACCAAACAGTCCAAACAGTCCGGACCCACGAGGGCCAGAAGATCTTCTCGAGTTTGCATTCCATGCGTGATACGCACTGGACATTTTGTGCGCATAGTCGTCGTCCAATAGTTGATAGATGCGGTTAAAAACTGAGATGTAGCTTCCAAAAGGAATCTGAATATTTCTATTCCTCATAACTCATAACTCGCAACTACGTGACCGTTTCCAAATTTCTAAACCTGCCACACGCCCGATCCGAGGTCCTCCCGCTTTTCTAGCGAATTTATGCTAAATTATTTTACTGGCTTGTTGTACCACCACCTGGTACTCAAGATATATGGGATACGGCTACTTATACTTACAATATCTTATAGTCGTAAATTCCGTACCTAGTCCACCCGGTAGACGAACGAGGACGCCTGCCGTCGCCCATGGTGCAGTGCCTCTCAGATACATACTTCCTAGGTTCTCTTATTTCATTGCTAAGATTATTGTAAACTCAAATTACATCGGGTATGATATGATCACAAAATATAGAACTCACTCAACTATCTTTCTGCGTCACTTTCGTTTTTCGCGGTACGTCAAGTAACAGTCACAGATGCACAAAAAAATTCTGGTTCGATTAGATTTCTTTCTCATCTCAAATAATTTTTCCCTGCTCACCTAAATACTGATTCGACTAACAATCTTCCTGGAATAAATTGGCCTCAGAGTATTCGAAAAAATCGATAAAATATTCTTGTAATTAATTATTCAAAGTATAGCTTCACATTCTCCAAGCGACAGTTTTGTATCACATGGGTTTGTTATGTCGCGGCAAGACAATATTTTCACAAAAAACTACCCTTGGGTCTGGAGCACCTCTTAGTGCAGGGATTGGAGACAGAAAGACAGACACACATAGAGAAGGAAAAACCGGTGAAAAACCCGGGCGCGGGCTCCGCGAGAAAGTCAAAGAATGTGGGATAAGGTAAAAGCGGAGAAGAGGGCTAAGGGATTCATAAAATAACAGCCGGGGCAACATATTGCTCTCCATGACATGTATTATGCATGAGATTTGATGCCCTTAGGTGCTTTTTTTTTAATTTCAGAACTTCGTTTTTTACATTTTAGACCAAAATTTTATCAACAATATATGATCCGATTTATAACATGGAATACAGAGTCAACTTTTTGAATCACACTTCTTCTCAACCTCCCTATACATCAAGCCGGGATGAAACTGCTGATAAAACGTCTCCAAGTTTCTACCCCCCACGACTCCTTTCTTTCTTCCTTTCGTTCTTTCCATCTTTTTTTTCTCCCAGACAATACCCTTTTATTTTTAACTTGCCCGCAGGTAATCGACGAAGCTCTGTCCCGCAAAGCGGCTTAAATCGTTTGTCTTGCGGTTTCAAAGAACCTGAAGCACGCTAGCATCTTACTGCAGAAGCTATACGAACCCTTCGACCTGTTTCTAAGTCGCGAATTTCTGCCGATACAGAGTCGTCGAGTACACAATTATCCACTTTGCCGCTTCTATTCAATACAGTAACAAAGCTCCATCCACCCGAATACGAAGGAGTCCATGCTCATTACCTGAAGACATGGATGAGCGGTAGTGGAAATGGCACGATGTCAACCAGGAAAAAAGTGGTCACTGGTTGGGATATCTTCGGCAATATTCAAAGAAAATAAAAGTGGCTCATTACCTGAAGACATGGATAAGGGGTAGTGGAAATGGCACGATGTCAACCAGGAGAAAAGTGGTCACTGGTTGTGATATCTTCGGCAATATTCAAAGAAAATAAAAGTACCATTCCACTCGATCACACGGCAGAGAGCAAAGACGTTCCTCCATTCGGAGCACAGCTATGCAACGACATTATCGGATTCGCATCAAACCCAGTTTACCCCCGGTGTCGTATCAGCCATGTCACATTCAACTCACTTACGTGCCCACTTTTTCCTCGAATGTGCATCACCGGGATTTGTTGCACTTCTTATTCGAATTCGCATCAGATACAAGGAATCTCGATACTGTAACTGAATGCCGTGAACATTTTCCAGCACAGAACTGGGCCGATTAGTGGCAGAGGTTGGATTTGAGATCAGAGCACTTCGAGAAAGTTGATTAATCGTGACAGAGTATATCTTCACGGTGGTATTTCTTTGAGAATTGTCTACAGAAGTGGTTATTCTTCACCCACGAGTCGTACGTCTCAAGTTTCTTCAAACGTAATTTGAGCTTTTCATCCAAGTCTGAGCCTTTGTCAGTACGATTCGTTACTCTAATCGCTCGAAACCAAAAAACAGCTTCAACTCTCTGAACACCAGCGATATTAGCCCCTCCAAAATCCTATATTCGTGAAATACAAAGAATCTACAGGGTGAATTCCAAACGACTCGTTGATCCGAAGTTGGCTAGAATCGTGAAACAAGCTTTCAGACATTTCTGAACCAATCAAAGTGTCCGAATGCTCATTTTTCGATTCGAGCCAACTTCAGATCAACGAGTCGTTAGGGATTCACCCTGTATACCATTGGCTCATTTATCTCCATTGTCTACGTTAACGAATTCATTATTGTTCCATAAACTCAACTATCGCCACCGGCTCCGGAGGAACATCGTGTCTATGTCTATGATATACAACGTAGAAATGTATACCGGATGGAACCGTATGTGTTGGCGTGGTTAGTATCCGGTGAAGTTGTCGGTTATTTCAAACTCCGTTCTGCTCGGCCAGTGAGAAATTGTTTTAGGAATGCATCAGTAAACGACAAGCGTTGGAAAAGGTACATTTGCCACGTGGTGTGGTGGAAGATGTACGGATTTAGTAAGCAGAAAGAAGGCATTCCCTGCTTTTTACCACGTTTCTGTGCCTACGTTATGAGGAATAAAATTCGTCTCAACTCTTTAACTTGCAAATGAGGGGTAACAGCTTTTTGTCATTCCATCCTTGCTTCTTTGTTGCTGGTTCTTAGTTACCCGCAAAAGTTTTTCACCACGTCCACAAAACGTACGTGGCGTTCCACCACCCAGCGGTCAACACTTTTTCATTTCACCCCCTTTCGATCCCATTTTACGCTTATTTTTTTTTCCTTCTTCTTTACTTTCACCTTTCTGGTTCGTTACTTTTTCTTTCTTATTTTAACACACCATAATAACTTCCAAGAGTGTTAGGAGTTCCCACCTACCACTTTGCTCTTTCGAATCCAAACAGCATTAGCTTGATTTCGCTCACAAATTTTATCCCACGGTAAGCGCACCGTTGGAACAATCGGAAATGATACTTTGAGAGCTTTTATCATAATCAAATAATAGCGACTGACAATCGATGCTATTCAGTGGCACCAAAATAGTCATTTTCACAGCATCGCATCATTGTCAGTGAATCAAGCACCACCTAAGGGGGATGAAAAATGGTTTCAGAACTCGATCCACGATCAATTACAGGATATCGACTTTTTGCTACATAATGGCAGAGCCTACGGTCGTCAAACGCTATAAATTGATACACAGTGCCTATGATGTGGGCGTTCTACGTCAAAGCAAGGTATGGCCACCCTGGGGCATGACGCACGTCGTGTTCTATGTTAACGACTTTGTCCGGAGGTCGTGTTATTCTGTGTTGTTTGATTTTCGGCTAAATTTCTTCAGTAATTAGAGAATTTTAACAAGTTTTCTGTAACTCTATGTTAATGATGAATTATAAATTCGTATTCACGTAGACGTACTTTTTCGCCGCTTCGTCATACTTTGCGTAGTATTGTAATTAACTATTTGACTATGTCTGCAAGCTCTTGCGGGATCGCATGTCTTTGAAACTATTCTCCTCGTCCCAAAAGCGGGGGGTATATATGCTTGTCTCAACATCCCGAACCTCCTTATAAAACACAATTACCGCGTTAACCAAGTTGCGACGTACTTAATTACCTTGAAGTTTACCAACTCAAGTAGACGGCCACGTCCCTGTCCTCCTCTTCTCGTATTTCTTTGCTCGCTCCCTACTCTAGTTTTCGCATCTTTTGCGGCAGTCGGAGATGAATCACGTCACACGGAATGAAAATAATTATCACAATAATGGTGATGATACAAAAGACGACGGAGATCCCTGGAATTTGTCTCTCGCAGGTTTACTCCAACAGGAAAATCGTATCTAGGTCGGTCTTACACTCCCAGACAGCAATCGAGAAATCCGAGCTTCTAATTCAACGGGTTTGCCAATCAACGAAGCCTGTACGTACGCTTTTTATATCACTTGATACCCCGAGCGGAGGGTGAAAGAGGAGGAAAGATAGGTAGAATTTGAGAAGATGTGAAGGAGTCTAATTGCCAGGGTCAGACGTCTGGTAAAATCGATACACCCTCCTCCCTCCGATCTTCACCCCCATCAAACTCTTTCATTTTACCCCAGAGATTCAGAGCTCCGAGGCTCTCAAATATTTGATGGGTTTTTTTCACTCAATGAAAAAGGAAGAAGAGCAGCACTACCGGCTGAAAGAAACTCTCGAAGATTCTTTTCAGATCTTTAATTCATTCGCGATACTTTGCTGCTCGCAAACCAATCTGCGACGTGAATTTGAAATCAGGTTTGCACGAATACCTGTCATAAAAGCGTTGAATATTCGTTGAGAGATTTTCGCCGAAAATGATTCGCATGCGAAGCGACAACTTTAACAAACCATGGAATAGAAATATTTGTAAAATATTTCTCCAATTTCATCCTCGAGTGCAAAGAAGACGTTACATCCCCTAGATTACTCGGGGTTAGGTATTTATTCAATAGAACTCGAAATACGAGAACTCGGCTTACTTTGGCTCAGCATCGGGGTATCCGTGTTATACAAGGATCGTACGAGCCTCTGTAATCTATGTATATTCCTCGCGTGTGTAGGGGTAGGGGATTCCCGCGATCCCTCGTTTCTTCGTTCCTTTGCCGATCGATGCAAAAAAAAAAAGTAATAAAATGCAAATCCACGCTCCAATATCGGCGGTCAGACAGGAAAGGAAGTCACGAAGGAAGGAGAAGGGTCTACGCTCTGCATCCATACCGGAGTATATGGAATTTTGATTCCTTACAGAAACATGCTCGATGCTTTCATCGATAACCTTCGTCATTACCGTCTGGAAATTTTTTCAAAGGGTTGAAATCTACGGACCGATGTGATCGTATTTTTCGCAACAAATATTCTCACTCTGGTCACGAATATATTTGCAACGCGGTCTGAGGTGGGAAAAATTTTGTAAACATCCAACGTAGTCGTGCTCCTGCCATCTTGAATATTTCGTTCGGTAAACTTTGTTTCGCGCCTCCTCTGTCAGGAAATTAATATTTTTCGCGTGTCGTATTCTTGTCTTGAATTTATCTCATCTCCTCTCTCCGATACACAACGGTTCAAAATTAATGCCGATAAGACCAGCGCCGGATCGGACAAAGAAGAACTCAGCGCTGACATGATTGCTAGAAAAAACGGGGCTCCAATTAATGCATGATATCAGGTGTCACGCTACTTGCGTAACCTAGGGTTCGTGTGGCCAGGGTCGTTTTCGATAAACAACTTGCAAATGTGGGGATTAACATTTTCAAAATAAACGGTTTATGGAAACTTACGATTCACGCCGTGAAGGACCATCGTGACTGTTCAATGTTCTCAACACTATATTCAGACTGTTTGAAACTCTTCTCACTGAAACCGTACGTACAAACTTATTTAACTCATATTCGACGTATGCGATTTTTAAATATCGTTCTATATCGCCCTTATAAATCCGCGAACAAACGTCGTGTTATTAATCATTCCCGCAATCGAATCGACTTTTCGCACTGAATTTTTTTTTATACCGTCTCGCAAATTTCTACGACTATGATAAAAGGAGTTTAACGAGCCGCATGCCGTTCGAAAAAATGACGTTCTGCAATCGCGGAGAAAATAAAATTGATGAACCTTCTATTCGTTCGAATACAATTTCAGTTAATGAGCCTCGAACTTCGTTTAAGTAGTCAAAACCTTTTGATAGTAATGGGTAAAATTTGAAAGTGCAATGTTGTTGCAAATGCAACTGAACTACTGCACCGACTGTAATACCGTGAGACGCTCGGACGTCGCGGGCGTCGCAGTGACTGCTGAGCGTCGCGGCGCCCCCTTCAACCCCCGCGGAATGAGGGGTTGCCGACGGGGTGTGGTCACGTGACTAGCTACCAGCCAATGGAATCTCGGGATGACGTCATCCAGTGGTTCTCACCTCACTGGGGGGGGGATGCATCGGGTGAGGGGGGGGGGGGGGGGAGAGAAATTCTTGCTGAATGAATCAAGCGAGGAGAATTTGATTCTTTTCAGTAATCAGAATGACCACCGTTTGAATTATGTTGAATTTCACACGAGTCGCTGGGATTTGACAGAGCGACGGTGCTTCTAGAAAATCGGGTTGACTTATTTATTATATTTTTTTTTGAGCTTGTGGAGGCGATTTATATTGATAAGGGTTGAAGCGTGAGAGGAGAAAAGGGCAAGCGGTTACCACTGACATTTTTCGGTTCATCAATCGAACCGCGTGATCGCGAGTCCTTATTTCTAGGTCGAGCGCTGAGTTAACCCGCATCAATCACGGTTCAGAGCTTTATATCAATTACGTCAGATAGAAAACGCCACAGACACGAAGAACTCGCGGAGACTTAACAATTTCACATTTCTAACTCTGTCGTAAAGGATTAATCAATGTCAGGACTTTTACAACGACCCTCGTAATAACGGAATCTAGAAATTTAAAAAACCCGGCTTATACCAATTCTTCATGATGTAAGAAAACAAAAAATATGCGGGATAAAATAAAGCTGATACTAGGGAAAATTTCTGACAACTTTGGCTATCTGCGCGCGGATCCCCGCCGCACTTATCAAGATTCACTAGCCCGATATGAGTCTGACTGTAACGGGTATGCGTCACTATTCCCAGATCTTGGCAAACTATCATTGAATAGGAATTAATTTCTGTACCCTTCGTGACGTGTACACGAAGACAGACAGCCGTCGCTGACAACTGGTTACATACAGGAAGTTGCATTTGGCATTCGCTAATCCCTATCTGATCATCATCGGCTCCCCTTTGGAACCAAAAGGTCCTACATCCTTTCGCCTTACGAAGGACTCCTTGACTTCCAAATTACTTTTCGAGATTATTCAATGGATTCGAACAGACTTTCGGAGATATTTGACGACTTCCAAAGACTTCTCTTTGTCATACTTGTCTTTGGAAATTGGCTAATGCGAAAAGCGTCCATTTCTAAGATTCTGTGTGAGTACCATAGTGGTCGGGAGTGCCAGTAACGACTAGTCACGTCAGCGACCCTAGAATGACGAGCACGTACATAAGGTTAACCGCGGGGACGACGAGGCCGGCCGTGGCTGGACTGTGCAGTATTTACGGCCGAACCTGACCATTGCACTGACAGCTCTATGCTTGGTGAACCGATTACATTTGCCCGGTTCCTTAAACTTTCATCCGGGTTCCTTGTCCGTGCCTCGAGTCTTGTTTTTTTTCAGACAAACAATAAAACGATTCAGTTCGACGTGTGTAACTCTAGCAATTATTTTCTCATTGACTATAAGGAGGAAAAAAAAAATTGCTGTGAATAGCCACGCGGAGAATAATTTGTTATTCAATCCATTGGCAATCATGTGTGCTTTGAGAGAGCTCGCATATTTTCTTTTTGCGCCATCGAAATATTTGCAGAAATTGTGTTTTCGCTGTAGAATAATTTATATATAAATTGATGGATGCGATATCGCTAGTTTAATAACGCCACTTTGATGCTGGAATTTTATGAGCTTTTATACAAGAGTGGCTTTATTATTATTATCAAAGCATTATGATACATTTTGACGTCGACTTAGAAGCCAATGTCGATTTTGGAGCTTGAGAAGATGGAGAAATTTGATAGAGTATTGAAAATCCGTGACATTTGCTTGAGATGATTAACTTCTTCCCTTCCTGCAAACCTGGTTTCAACGAGTTCAAAAACGTCTGTGAATTGCGAGTCAGGAGAATAAAGAATGTGAAAAAAAAATTCCGTTGAATGCTGAGTCCCGGAGTAACGTTTTTCACCCGACCATAAACATGGGCTAAGTGCAGCTTGTTACGATTGCCAAATGTACGTGGGGCTATACCATACCATGGATGGTGACGTTTAGAAAGGGGTTAAAGTTACAGAATTGCAACGTAAGCAAGTAACTTTTCGCAACCACATACCCGATGAGAGTCGGGTAGGTAGTACCGAAGTACGTTTTAATTAATGCGACATTCTTTTATTGCTATACAAAGTGCCACGTCTCCCTCTCCTCATTACCTCTGGCTGGCCCCCTGTACCACCTCTTTAGCCTCGTTATTATATTCAGAAATGTTGTTTTTAACGAGAGTAGTGAGTATTTTTTCATATTACGACCAACCGTTCGCACTCTACCATTCACGTAGAAACTACTTTCAGGATTAAGAACTATTTGAAAATTAGCGGTACCGCTAACGCGGTTTCCGGGTTCAGATAATTGATGTTGAATTTTTATACAGCGAATTTCTCATCCGTTCGAAACTCATATTTCTCAACCAACATGTACTCGTGAAATTTCCTACAAATTAAGACAGTGACAAATGCCGATAGCCGTTATTATATACAAGCCGAATTTGTACGACTAGTATTGAGTATGATTTACTGGATCATTACCACAGCCTCTCTCTGCGGTACAATTGCATGATACATCATGTGTCACTGAGTGACTGCCATTCGGGATCGGATAACATCCTACGTTTCACGTTCGATACGATTTACTGATAATTTTAAACACATACCCTCATTCCATCGTGCAAAAACACCGTAAATAACAATTGTGCATTTCTCATCCGCATTCGTCCTCGATAAAAAAAAGTCACCAACACAACGCACTGATATCGAGGTCATTCTAAAGAGCCAAAAGAAATCAACGTGCCTATTACCCCTGAAACGTAATTATCCTTTTTGGAGTGAATCAAGTTAACGAGACCACAATGATTGCAATTGCAAAAACGTTGAGACGAGGATAAACTCTTGGTTAGCAGGATTCGGTGGTATCAGAGTGGCGAGGCGTTGATGCGAGTAAGTGGTGATGAAGACTGCAGGTGAATCCCTGAGGATTTTTACTCGGCTAGACTTTCTCGCCGTCTATCAATCCGGACCCTCGTGCATTGGAGATGAACGAAAGAAAAAGGAAAGAAAAGACTGATTCGACACTCACTGCTGAATCAGAAGTGCAGCCATTTGCGATTTGCTGCACGATTGCACCTCCCAAACGTTACGAATGTTTGCATACTGCCCGGATCTGGACGGTCCCATTACGTCTCAGCCAGAGTCAAGGGATAATTGGGGTATACTATTATACTCGTGATCTTTACCTGAGTTGGAATTAAACAGACCAGCAGACACAACTAGACGACTCAGAGACTTTTCCATCAGTTTTATCCGATTGATCAATGTATAATTCCATCACATAATATGGCTTCAGCGCCCTCGACGGGTGGCTGCATTTGATAGAAGGATCCTGCATAGTCCATGAGGCAGCGTGGATGTGGACAGGGTTTGGAGGTGGTCGGTGGCCGTGGTGATTCAGGGGGTCGCAAAGCAATTTCCGTCCTCAAATTGAAATGTTATTATATTAGCGAGAGTCTCGATTTTCCCTGCATAATGGCAACCCGCGCCGTTCGTGTGTCCAGCACATAGTGCACTTTACGTTGTGGTGTAGAACGTGAACTCGACTTGCAAAAATCCTATTGCTAGAGGACACATAGGAATTATTTGATGATTAAATTGCGAGTCTATGGTGCTCCACGTCTAGCATTAGACGCAGGAAACTCAACGGTAGCCTTGAGTCAGCTGAATATTGAAATCAACGTTGCTTGATACAGCCACTTATCGGAAAACGGATTAGGGCGCATGAATCCGATGCTTTACTCCACCAGTTTTTATTGTGAAGCAGTTTTCCAGACATTCCGCTAAGTTGAGCCATGAAACGTTCAGATTTTTCTTCCATCGAACCGAGTCCACGATGTTTTATATCTTCTTGATCAAATTCAAGATGCTTACAGATTCAGTTATATCCAAACCAGAGTGCGTTTACACAGATAAAAATTCGGATATTTTTCAAAACACGACGTCATAAAGGGTTGATTCCTAACGATGATAAAGCCTGAAGTTTGCTAGAATTGAAAAATGAGCTTTCAGACACTCGGATTGGCTGATAAGTGTCTGACAACTTGTTCCATGATTAGATGCTAACCAACTTCAGACTATATCATCGTGGGAAATTCACCCTGAATAAGGTTTTGAAGAAATATGTATTTATCGTATGAATTCGTCACATCGAGCTGTACTGGTCCTCTTGAAATCTTCGTGGTCACTGTAGCGAAAGGATGACGTGTCCCTGGACTCCGAGTGGGCAATGTCCGTTCAATTTCCGCTCATTTGTACAAACTAATTGCCAGTAGGTTGGACGGGACGGAATTATCCGGGGACAATTTCCTGTCTAATGGAAAATTTTCGGCTCCATGTTTGAAGAAGTAAAAACACATGGACGCCAACTGGCTTCTGGTGGTTTCCAAAATCGGAAGCAGATAGAAAAAAGAAAATTCAAAAAGCTTCTTGATCCCGTTAATCACTACTCCATGGTCTGTGAAAGGTCAGAGAGCGAGTTACAGCTTGTCGACATAACCCTCTGGAGATATCACGTCGGCATCTTGGCCCCAATGTGAGCCAATACTGACGTAAAACCTCCACCAATACCATCTAAGTCTGGTATGTAATCCACTTAGCGGAGCCGGGGGTCAGCATGTGCAGTTAGTGCAAGTAGACGGTGACTTTCTCATCTAGCTCGCACCTCGAGCTTCGCGACCTCCCGCCTTTTCAGACTTCGGTCAGCCCTTAAATCTTGGGGCTGGCTAGCGTCGTTCAGTCAGGACTTCGCTTCGTCGGATCGGACCGAGGATGAGATCCGTGGGGTAAAGTGGTTGGAAAACAGGGCAATTCTCGGGTTTTAATACCGACCGGTCGTCCATCCTCATACGACCTGGATGTAGCCCGACTACGGTTCTTATACGCCACCTTTAGGAGGTTTTGAGCTGGGTGGGCACCGCGCTCCGCGCATCCTGACGCCGAGGAACGAGGAGCTTGCAAAGACTTTTATTGCACGGGCTCCCGCTAATCCCAACCACCCCATAAATTCATCCCACGGGAATTGCTTCTTAACCTCCGTACCTACACCTACCAAACTACCTGTCAAATACTCGGCGAACGAGCTGCTACGACAAGCATGGCTTCTTCACTCTCCATAGAAGCTTTTTATTCCCCAATCAAAGATCGATGGAGGACGAATCATCATCGAATGTTTCGTTCTGTCCACAATTTTCGTTACATTCCGTCACGAAAATGAAGATCAAGGTCACCGAAAGCTCATCCCAGAGAAGTTAAGACCTTCAGGAAGGAGGGTCTTTGATGAAAACAAGGAAACCGAGCTTTCGTATAGGTAGGTTGTAGGACTAATCACACAACTCTCAATTACAGGAGGGCAGAGTTCTCTTTGTCGAAATTCTTTGAGCACGATCCTGGATCTCGGCCCATTGGCTCGGTTACTGCTGCTAGGTAATTCCTCTCACAGGCATTAATTAGCTTCCAATTCCCTCCGCTATCAATCCTGCACCTGCTCCTCGGCGAGGCTCGCGTTCTTCCTATAAGTTTCTCTCTCATGTTTCTCGGTATCTCGCTTTTTCTGACCTTTTTTCATTCCTCTTTCCTATACATTAATTTGCTTTTTTCGCACCGGGGCAAAGTCCCTCGTGAACAAATACTATAAATAAACAGGTGGCTACGTAGCTCTACTCTTATAACCCAGAGAAAAAGAGGAAAAACCTTTTTCGGGCTTCAATTATTCTGCGATTTTTATCTGGCTCATATTCGATGGCAGATTACTTAATACTCAATCACTTGCAAATCAAAGTTCAAATTGAAATAAAAAATTTTAATCCTGCGTCAATCTATTGGATTTTTTTATTTGTTCAAAGTAAAAAGTAAATAAGAAACTGAGAAGTAAATAGAACGTCGTCCACTTTAGGTAGGAGCATAACTGACGTTTTTTTTTCAGTAAATTACCATCAATCAACCGCAGTTTGTCGAGACTTTGGAATTACGAATTTCCATCACGAACCAATTGCTTATCAAACTCAGGACTTCGCCGCTTATGTTTCTGACGTAATTTGGAAAAAAAATGCTCACGCAGCTATGGCCGGGTGTGCGGGCACGAGCCTCCCTTATGTCACTCCGGAAGAACACCAGAGGAGTGGTCCCTCCGTTCTATACCAAAACGGACTGTATTCCGATCAGGATCCCGTTGTAAAGTAACCGTTCAGCGAAGATGTAGGCAAGGCAGTAAACAAGAGGGTCGCTTAGCTTTTTTCTTTTTTTTTGGTCTACCGATCTCGAGGTTATTCATTTTATGAATTTTTTAATACCAGTTACAAGATACTCCCATAAAACTGAAAAACGAGTGTGAGTTTATTTTAAAAAATTCATAATCCCAATTCTCAAAGTCTAGTCAGAGTTTTAAAATTTGTTTTTTTGAAGAGAAAATTTTATGCGAGAAGAAAAAAGCCATTCTCCTTATTCAAGGTACACCTAAACTTGAGGGGCATGAATAATATCAATTCCGGAAATTGCCGTGTCTCGTACTAAATCCTGCAAGACCTGCTCGATGGAATCGCCTGGCATAAGTAAACCGGCCATATCTTTTTCTTCGGGTCCACCATTTCGCCGAATGCAATTTGCATCGGGATCCAGGTACGTTCTTCGTTTCTCGCAACCCGAAGCGAAGCGTACGTGCTTTTACAAGCTCCGTATGTCCGCAGTGAGATCCTAGATTTTCCTCAGGTTCGGAATATTTGCATTTTGTAGGTTTTTGCGGTGAATAAAATCCACGTAACTCGAGATACGAACAACCGAAGAAATGTATGAATATATCCGCGTTACAAACCGAGCCAACTTTCCACCTCTTCAATCCAGGGTCGAATTTAATTGCAAATACATGTTCCATGTTTCGAGATAAAGCTGCAAAGCGGAAGTGATCAGTGCATGAAACAAAAGAGCAGCAAACTGTTGGCTGATGAATGAAGGGACGGAATATACACCGAAAGGAGAGGGAGAAACGTGTGCATCGAAATGATAGCGGCGACAGAGACGAGCTTACGCGAACAGACAAAGTGAAGTCACTGTGAAGCGACAAATGACTGGATGCCGAAGGCAGCTGAGTGGATGGAGTAGCTAAAAGCTCATGGAAAGGGTGGTAAGCGAGACAAGGAGAATCAAGAAAGACGAGGGATGTGAGAGAAAAGCTACACGGTCGAAAAATAGAGATGAGAAAAGCGAGAGACGATGGTTTGCCAAATGCGGAGAGAACTACTTTGTCTTCGTCGTAATAAAGGACCTCGCTAGGCCAATTTTCGGATGGTTTCTACTCAGGGATGCAGACCGACGGAGATGAGACGAGACAAATATTACTCGGAAAGAACGAAGAAAAAAAAACCAGTAAAGTTTACTCTTCGAGAAATGGAGAATTAATCAGATTTTCATGCTACCAACTTCCCCTTCGTGCTTCTTGTCAGTTATTTCAGGTTTGAACTTTGACGTGAAACTCTTTCTGTGCCAATACAAAAATATTTGACGCCTGTTTTCAATTCTGCCGAGAAAAGACTTTTTATGGCAGCTGCTCAGAACTACCCAAAAATATTCTTGAAGATCATTTCTCCTACGGTGCAAAGAAAATAAGTTGAATAGGGTCTGAAGAAATATCGTAGCGACTACAGAGTAGACTCATCCTATTTTTTTCCCTTTCACTAAATAAAATAGTACAAACTATAGGCCGAGGATTTATATTCCTCGATGAGATAGAATGGGGCAGATAAAACTGGTTTAGTCGTTTATTTGGCAAACATCTGCTTGTAATCTCGGATCTTGGAAGGCTTTTGGATAAGGGTGGTAGCATAGGGGAGGCTTTTGTGGGTGGCCTGAGAAAGCAGTGAAACACTGACAAGAAGACAACATAGTGGCTGAAACCGACAGGGAAACGAAAGATACTGTGTTCTAAAATATTCCTATTTCGTTTCTTATCACTTGCTAACGCGACGCTATTTATTCAAGCATTGTTTATTGGCGAATTTATTCAGCTGACCCCCAAAGCCACTTCTGGCGTCCACGTCCACAGCTTCCCGATCTTACAGGTTAGAAGAACATTACGATTCGTTTACGAGCTATAAACTGTTTCGTAAGTGGAATACGGCACCAGACCGAAAGCTCACAGATCCGTGTTCAAGGATACGATCATTATCCGATACATGAAGGGAATCGGCTCCTCTCTGTGAACAATCACAAAATATCCACTAGTACAATAAAGAATGGTGCGCCAATTTTATCCACTTCCGAGCCATTCACACTAGATAAATATACCAATGGGGAAATTATTTGATACTGCGAAGTTTCATGAATATCTATGCACCGATATTCCCTGAAGAAATAACAAACTTTTACTTTTTTATGAATTACGTCCACTAGACCCGAAGCGTCCCTCGAGATTTTATTGCGCAATCTGAAACTCTGGAACGTCGCGTTCGTGGTAACATTTTCTAGAATCATGTCTTTCATCATGCGATGATTGGTGACCTCCAAGACAGGGTATAAAAACGTTATCGTCTCTCAATTCTTAGCATATATCCGTAAAATCCAATTTTCCCACGATTTCACCAGAACAACCGAAGCCAACGACTTTGAACAAGTCTTTCACAATCACAAATTTTATTGACATAGCTGAGTTATTCAATAAATTTACTACAAATGTTTTTTTACAGTGTGAATTTTACACCCTGAAAAACGAGAAAAAAAAAAGAAATAAATCAGATGATCAAAATCAAATGAAATTTCGAAGTGTTCGAGTCCCGTTAACCGATGATCTGAGATGCTGTGCAAAATCCAACTTCACACTTCAAGTGGCTCTGAAGTTTGAAACCACTTTATTTGGTTGCGAAATAAAATAAAATGCAGGTTGAAACTGTGAAAAAACTTTGGAAAAGCTCGAGTGAGTCCACCTCGAGATCCGTGAATGCACTATAATACATCGTTTATCTTGGGCAGAGACGATGTTGCTGTAAAGATAATATTTTCACAACATGACACTTCGTTGCCGTATGAATAATGGATAAGGAATCGACGATGCGACAACCGAGAGAACCGTCGCTCGTTGAAGCGTTGCAGGAGACAACTCTCTGCGCAAAGACTATTAAACCAATTTCAATAAATTATACACTATTTCAACCGTGGAGTTGTTCAAAGTTTGTTGAGAAATTCTGGTAGGGAGGTAGAGTACACTTTGTCCCGAAGATATTATGCACGTTGAGTGTACAAAAGTTTATCACAGAGAACTTGATCGCATCGCTATTATACGTACCTCACGGTGCAGTGTAAAGACCAAACGAGACTTTTATAACAACGTAAAATAACCATTCTAATTAATGATATTTTGAGAAACATTATTTTTTATCACTAATATCCAAGCCGAAATAAGAGCAGAAATTTTATCAGATCTCGAAGTGAATAGTGAATAAGATCGACTCAGGGTACGATATTATAAAAATTTGTGTTCCATTCAAAAATTATGATAATTATGAGTGTAATACCTAAAATATTTATTATACTTTTATTTCACAATTACTCAGCAGCATTTGATGTGAACGAATTCGGTGAAACAAATCGGAGAAAACTGAACACAGTTTACATTATGAAGGATTGGATTGGAAAGTACCGTTTTTCGAAGCTGAATTCATGATCTAATAAAATTAGTCACTACTCTGAATTCTCTAACTTTCATTTTGCAGATACAAAGTCAGCGATCCGAGAACAAAATTCTGAATTTTTTTGCCAAAAAATTGAAACTAGACCAACGCTGGTTTTTCGAGGCTGAAGGCTACCGTAATTCGCAAAATTTATAGGGAGGTTCGTTCGCGTGGTGGAAAGAGAAATCGGAGTATGAGGATGAGTCGATTTCCCAAACGGCAAAAAAAAGGGGGATACCTCGCATCTTTTGACCGCAAAAGCGAATTTGAGTCCTGAAGAAGGACGCGGGCGGACTTGGTGACTCTGGTCGCGCGGGGGTCAGGAGATGATGGCGGAGGGGTCAGAGTGGAGGTTGAATAGGGGATTCTGGATTCTTGAAAGGATACAATTCCTTTCACTGGTTTATCTAAGCGATATACACAGGGGTTAGCCTCGAAATAAGGTTTTATTGATTTTTAGAAAAGGACAACACCGTGTTTCTTTTTTCATTTTATTTATGTTTTTTTATCCCTTTTTGCTGTTTCTCTAAAAACCTCTGGGTATACCGAAGATACGATATTGCACACGAGCCCACAGTCCAGCTCAGATATTTTTCCCCCTTTCATCTCTTTCTTTTATTGCGTTCAGTCTTTCGCGAAAGATTACATCAACCTGACTTTTATGATTTGTAGATTATTATTTCCGCATATTGAGGAACATTCTACACCTCGAAACGTGACGTAACCAAAATTTGTATTAATAACATTATTGGTCTTCAATAATAAATAATGCATGCATTGAGTCACGAATATTGATATTGTACCATTAATTATTACCATTATAGTGTGTGTTGGTGGTGAGTATTTTTAGTTTTCATGATAATGACGATGACAAAATGAATGAATGAGATGAAGTAATGATCGTGTACATACCTAGTTTCTGTGCTGAAAAATAAAAAGGTATAAATTAAACTATCTTTCAAATATAATATGTATGTAGGTATGTATGAAATGTTCATATAACATGAGATTTATGAGGTTTGTAGCATAAACATGATTTGTAAACTGATATGCAAAGTGTTTGGTCTATGAATGTATGAAACGTGTGAAAAATGTTTAACATTTGCGTAACGCTATAGTAGCTGATCGTTGAGCGGAAATGATTAAAGCTCTGAACACGACTTCCGGCTATTCCAAAAATGTGGCCCGGGTCAATCAACCGAGTAAATACGATCAGAGTTAATTTTATTTACCGGAATTGTAACGACCTTACATAAAATTTCAATCCTCGCAATATCAATGTCAAAATGCTATATAATTCTGGATATCGAATTCATCACGAACAATGGCGCCTTCGGCCATAATCTACACCCGTGACACTTAAATTAACATCCGCTCATCCAATTGTGGGGGAACTTAATTAGAGCCACGTGGTAGACGCAAAGTCTCGAGGATTGAAAGATTTCTGCGAAAATGAATACCCGGTGTTTGTGCAGATTCGCACAATCTACGGTTGGAATGGTTTTTCCCGTTCCGTTTGAATACGTTTCACGGGATATATTTTTCACCACAGTCGCTCATTGGTCAACGTATCTCGGTTCTCCTCTTTGGCACGAAATTGGACAGAGACTAAATCTTGATAAACAGCAGTAAAGATTGTAAGCGTTGTCCATTATTTAGCAACACCATTATATACCGAGGCCGAATTTGGAGTGTGGCCAAAGCTTAGTTCCCGGCTAGATACCGCTATCAACACCTACTAATGTATCTATGTACTCCTGCCGGGCAGGGCGGGTACATTTATATGCCATCCAAGTATCGAACACGACTTTACTCCAGTCCAATTTCCGATAGGATTGTCTCTTTGCGAGTGGCTTCGGACAAAAATGGGCTGATTCAAAAGAAAAAAAATGTATTGAATTGTACGGAGTAAAATCGATTTGTCAACTTTGCCAGAGGGATTCTGGACGTGGTGAGGCAGCCATTCGCACCGCGAGCGGAAAGTTTTGTGGGCGTTTGGGAAACCGGACCGATTAATATGTAAAACGATTCGGAAATTGACTAGGAGCTTCAAGCCGACTCGCCGGAGTTATCAAACTCTCGAAACGTCATCGTCTAGGATAGCATGGTGAAATCTGAACCTCGGATTGCAATCGGATATGGCTATTATCTGGATGGATATTTCAAGTTCTCCGCAAAGGTTTACCAATCGCTTAATGTGAAACGATATTCCTATGATTATCTGCATCTCCGGCTTGTATGCAGACTCCGTAACCCCCATAAATGGCTTTCCAACTCCGCTTCAGAGATTATGCAATTGTTCTTACGAGAGATGAACACTCACCCTTATCTTAGCAAACTCAGTATCAAAACTTCGCCAAAACTTTACAAATGCCTGAGAATGTCTCGTGACAGAAAAAAACCAGACCATTTTGAAACATGTATAAAATCTGAGCCCGTGAATCGATTTTCGAAAACCTTTCCTCGTAGTAAAGAAGAAAAATAAATCTTCAATTTCGTTTTTAGAAAGCAGAGAAATCTCCATCAGCCACTGAGATACGAGCTCTTGAAAATCGGGGTTTCAAAATGTCACTGGAAAGATGAAAACCGTTTTTCAAAAGTTTGTATCTCCGTGATGAATCAAGATTTTTCGGATTTGCAAAAACGAAAATGAAGTTTCATCGTTTTTCTGTACGACAAGAAAAAGTTTTCGAAAATCGGTTCACGGGTTCAGATTTGATGCACTTTTCAAGATAGTCCAGTTTTTCTCCAAAACTTCAAATGATGTTGGTTGGGGTACTCACCGAGAAAAACGTCCTCGTCTATGTCGTGGCCATCGAGGTCCAGGTTGTCGCCGGATTGATGATTGTCGAGGTTATTCTGTGCCTGGGTAAGAGCCATGGTGTAGCTTGTGGCAAGGAGTTCGGCGAGGAGGGGCAGGTAAGGAGATATTAGTCTGGGGCTGGTTGCGCGCAAACAACCGGGTAGCCAGAGCCCGCGTCCTGTGGGACCGACCGGAGCCGCACCCGCTGTCACAAAACTGCCGCTCAGTAGTTCTCCGCACAACATATGTAGATTATCACTCCGGCACCACCGCTGACCTTACACTGGCGCCCGGGAGCTTACGAATTAGTCTCTTTGAGACCAAGTTCACTTCTTCCTCCAGAACCGCAACCTTAAACAAAACGCAAATGGTCCTCGGTCAGGAAACTCTCCGGCAACAACGAATATAACACAAAACCTCGACTAGGACGGCTGTTAAAGTGTCAACGCGGTTACGGTATCGCGTGACAACTGTAATGTATATGGAAACTAAAAAGCGTCAGGTTACTGTTCAGCAGGTTAAGGGCGTGAGCGAAAAAATACGTACTTGGCCTTTGAGATACAACCACTTTATAACGACGAGGGAAAGCCTGAATCGGTAATCGGGATACAAAAGTACACAATTTGAGCTTCATTTTTGAAAAACAAAATCCAATTTGTCTTGAAAATTGGGGCCTCGAGAAATTCGGGCCACTTTCCCACTCGTGTATAAGATGTCGAGTGATAATTTTTCACCTAATATAAAATACACGCGTTTTGTCGTTTTTTCCTTTGTAACCCCCTTAAGTCTAGGAAAAAGAAACCGCGGTGACAACGATGTAGCTAATACAGAGGGGCCGAGTGACACGTCGAGGATAAGGTCAAGGTCAAATAGCAGACCTTAACGTCGGCTTACAGTGGTAGCACAGACTGACTCAACGTTGTCTATATATACTTTCACCGTTTTGTGATCGCTATGTGGTCGATCCTGAATGAAATTTGAAAAAAAAATTGAAACGATGGTTTCTGGTTCATGAAATGTGTCGTATATTCAAATGAACGCATATTAATCCGATTTCGGTCCAATGTGTTCAGATAACTATGAACGGTCTCCGCCCGTTGCTGATATGTGAGGAATGCGAGTATATCGAATAAACGCCGGGAATTCACCGAAGGGACTTCAGGCTTGCGGGCAGCTGGTTGAAGTTTAAGATTTATTAGTTCCTATACCATTCCGGGGAACAATTCGTCCTATGGACCAAACGGGAAAACGAGGTTTTAACCCATTAATTCAGAGTTCTACTTAATCGTAGATCCCTGCACCAGGATCGTACGTATCCTCGTACCACCCGAGAGTTTAGTGTTATGGGTTTCAAGCTTTCAGGTTTTGGGTTTTGACTCCAATTGCGGTACTACGCAGACCCAAAATCGCTCTCTGGTCTCTCGCTCTCGAGTTTGTTCCTAGTTTACGCCTACATTCCGCTGCAGTCCGATTGATATACCTCCGCTGAAACCACGGTCTTAAATATACCCCAGCGAACAATAAACTGTTTGCTCAATAGGAAACAACGCCGATTAGTCATTGAAGACTCGACCTCGCCCGTTCGAATTTCTCTTTGTACCATTATCACGTCTCGATTGATCGGACACTGTGCAATTTCGAATAAATCACTTCCAATTTTGGTCAACTGCGGACAACCACGATCATTCATCCAACTCACTTTCATGGTATTCGTGAACTCTTATTTATAATCCATTCTATGCGGAATGATAGAACTGCAGTCACGTCACGTGTTCGATGCAACATGTAAAAAAAAATAACCGGTTGACCATGTGTCGAGGTTACTTCCGGTCACTCGGGGTCAAGATGGGAGTCTCTGGTGTCAATTACCGATAATTAGCACTCCGCGTTTGACAAAAACGTTGGATCAGTGACTAGCCACGAGCCGGGACTGAGCCGACATAAACACTCCGGATTCCCGGAGCTGAAACGTCGACCAACGAGCGACCTAGGATTCCCTTGAATCCGGCGAATCGGAGCTTGACCAGAAAGACGATCTCTCGCAGCAGCTGGGATCGTGGGTGCGTGTCGCCGAGATGATGTCAGAGGAGAACCACGCGACTCCGTTTGGAATATTAATAAATTCCTATGGCGCCAGCCAATCATGTTGAACCTTTAGACGAGGCAGACCGGATGCGACGAAGGAATGCCTGGCGAGAATAGGGTGCGGATTTTATGGGGCACCCAGGTAGAGGTGCCCTATCCCAAGACCCGACAGGTAACCTGGGTATTTTTGTACCTCTCGCAACGTTACAGGCTTTCTCAGCTGCACAAACCCCACTCAGAGTTTTGACTGATTTATTTTTAGTTTTCGCGTTTCTTAAACTGTTTCTACAACTCTTTCAACGAACTCATGATCGCTCAGTGCGATTCACAGTTAATTAAAAACTGGACTGATTACCACCTTTTTAGGTGATTGCATGCGATTTTCAAATGATTGCGTCAAATTTCAAGCGATCACATTATGACTTGGAGTGATTTTATATGCTTTCCAAAGATTCCGGATCGATTACGTTCTCACGTCGGGTCATTCTGAATCAGTTAATCGCTTGAAATCGAAGATTCAATGCTGGAAATCACTGGTAACTGCTTGCAGTCATAATTTAGACAATCGCAAAGTATTTGACTAAATAGCGTGATTTCACGTCGAGGAAGTTCCAAGAATCAAAATATTCTCGAATAAAGGCATGGAATATTCTTTAGAAATGATCTCGTTCCTGACTGATTATAGACTAGTGTGTCATCTGTAATCGCATGTAATCCTTTGACATCACTGGTAACCATAAAATCAGCTCTACAGAAAAAATGTGAGTCAGTGAGTAGCCGTTCTTCGTGAACCGAAATGGCATGTGGTTTGGCTGAGATTCTGATTTCTTTCGGTATATTTGGAGTGACTCTTTTTTGACTAAAGTAGAGGAATAAAGGGACGAGGGTTAAAGTTTGGTAAAAGGTGAACTGGCACGCGACCGGGTTAAATAAAATGAATAGACTAGAATAAAGAGCGCATCAGCTTTATCCCGGTCAGACTTGGAAGACCTTGGAGCAAGGTAAATGGCAACAAATAACCTCGAATGGGGATGGGGTTTGTCGTTATCCCCGGGGAGTTTGGTGGCTGTCTGGTATTCCCAGCGTTACCCACATTAGCGTTAAAACATTGTCACATCGAGTCAATCAATCTTTTTGCCTCGTCTCCGCAGTCTGACTCATCCGACGTTACACCTGAACGTAATTGGGTATATCTTCGATCAATGTCTGAGTCTGCGTCTCTCCGGTGCGGTAGAATCTCGAGGATCAGAATGTAGGTGTATTAAGTCTAATACCAGGTCGCGTTTAACCCTCCATCGAACGGCACCCTCAGTCCTCTAAATACCAATTCAATCTAACCCGAGAGCATTTCCTATATCAGTAATGTCGTGCTCCTGCCTTTCCCATTATCTTATATCGATTCTTCCCTCTATGCTACTCACACTACATTTGCCGGTTACGAGGCAAAAGGTATACGTGGAGTCACTTCAACGTTAACGTTCCCTTACCATCTACGGAATGCAGACCATTTTGGAATGCGCCTTTTCGTTTGCTGTCCCATATCATTCCAACCACGACACATAAACTAGGTATTCATACCTGACATGAGGTATGAGACAAAATCATCCCTTCAGACATTTGACATCAACCGCTGGAATTTTTTTTTTGAAATTTTAGATAAAAAGCGAAGAGATTCGATTCAATATACTTTTCTTCACTTTTTGCTGAATACTCGATCACCCGTGAGTGCTTTAAACTTATCGCTAATTCGATATCCGAAAAGACTGACAATGATGACAAACTGCAGAAGGAAACAAGCTGATCGTGAGCCCGTCTTTGAATCTCCCGTTTTTCTGTGCTCGAAAACAAATTATTATTCGATTTGGAACACAAATTTTATCCAAATCATAATTTTTGAAAAATTGATTCGATAGAGATCAAACTCTTCAAAATGACACATACACACACACACAGCGTCTATCTTTTGGGGATGATCCCAATAACTTCACTCTTTCTCTGAAAACATATGACAGGAGGTTAAAAAAACAAAATGATGGAAAACGTAATGAACTTTGTAAAGTGACACCTTGAGAATTGAGTGCGTATTGGTAGTTGGGAAATAGTTAGGGGATGTAATGGGATGGGTTTGAGCTCGCGCGAGTGTAACATACATCCGTTATACGCTCAGGTACACTAATACGTCGTAATTCAAGGCTATTAACCAGAGGATATATTGTTATTGGTTTTAAAACGGTTAATTCCAGCGGATAGTGTTAGAAATTTATCCGTTCCGTAACGTGCGTTGATTATTTCCCTGAATAAGTTTAATGAAAATTCCGATAGTCCATTCAAACAGATTCATTTGGGAAGTGAACTTGCGTAATAAACATTTCGATAAATTAATCCGTTCCCGAAATGAACCGCTACGTTTCGCGTTTGTGGGAAAAAATAATTAATTTCACAGTGGGAAAAATATCGAAGCTAATATTTGTGGTGAAAAACTGCGCGATATATACGACGAGTTGTGCGATATTGCGTAAATGTTTCATTATTATCGATATCTTACGTCATAGCCGCAGCAGTTCCGACCGAAGAAAATTCAATCCGACACTCAAGTCACGATATCCCCTGGAAAATCTTATAGAGGTTTTGCGGTTAAAGCGCGTTAATATCTTGCACGATGCGTAGTGGTGCTTTAAAAGTAAGCTCTCCTCGTACGCGGTGTGCCGGCACCCTTGTCTGACTCCTGACCCTGAATTCACAACCCTCAGACCCCTTCAGCGACGAAATGAAATATATTTGACAAACTATTCACCGGGATTTTAGATTAGCCGCGTTTGCTTGTGGAAAAGGAACTGTGGCCGCGATGGAGGCGGCCGTTGTGCGGGTCACGGGGGCTGGGGTAGCAGACGTACAGGCGCCATCCTCCCCACTTCTGACATCAAAAGTGGAACACGCTACACCGCTATCCGCTACCAACGGTGAGTCACATTCATACCGTCGCCCGCGCCATGGCCAACGAAACCAGAGTGGGGAAATTTAAGCTCTTATCAACCAGATTTAGGGTCGGGCCGAGGGCATAAAACCCTCCATCTCAAAGGACGGGAGGATAGACTCAGAGAAACTGGGCTTCCAATTGTAACACTGAATTGCAGTCATCGGGAACAGTACCAAAGTCCATTTTTCTTCTGCGAGACTAAATAGTTGTCATAAAGTTTCAGACACAACGTTGCGGTCCGATTCGACCTCTTGACTTCTCGTAATTCTTCATCTTTTGGACATAAAGAATAATCGAGTGGAAAGTTACGGCCAATTATCCAAATTTAGAGGATATTTGTTCACTCATTTTCGAATAACTTTGTCAGAAGGAATTTTCGTCAATTTTCCCTTGTTGACGTGACGACGATTTTTCTTTTCTGAGGAAAATGTGCCTGAACCCTTACGACGAGCGTTTTCAGGAAAAAAATCATTTTTCCGGCTGAGATATAAATGGATTTTGGGGTATCTTGAATTTATTGTATCGGTTTCTCAACGAAGAGATAAAATATCACGGACATTATTCGATGGAAGAAAAATCTGAAAAACTGACCACAATAAAAGCTGGCGAAATGAAGCATCGAGTCCGTGCGCCCTGATCCGTTTTTCGATGAGTGGCTCTATCAAGCAACGTTGATTCCAATATTCAGCTGACTCGGAGCTCTTCTTACATTCTCTGTATGGAAGGCCAAACGAGGACCAGTATAAAACTTATCGAATCATTCCCATGCCTGTGAGCAATCAGAATATTCAGGAGTTCGGATTCACGTTCTACACTCTAATGTGTGGACATAATTCTGGAGTGCACATAAATGGAAGCTGCCATTATGTGAGGAAACCAAGAGTCAAATTTGTCTTATCAAGCAAAAAACGCCACGTTTCATCATTCTAACCCACGTGGAGGGAGCAATGAATCATTTGATGTAAACTCGCATTGGGGGTCCTTGTAATTTTCATTGTGAAAGGGGTTCACGAATGGTGTAGGAAAAGCCGGCGGTATGATGACGAGGTCTTCGGCTCGGCCCTCGGGGTCTGAGAGCAAATATTGTCAGATCATTTCTCGTGTCTGTGCAAACAGGACGACGTATGTATGGATATCTACTTTCCCGGATGAACATGAGACACCCGATACACCAAAGTTTTTCGATACAACGAACAATGGCGGCTGCATAGAAGAGAAGTTCTGAAACGTGCTTCGCAAAGTTGTTAATAAGTGCAAAGTGCTTGGTAAAAAGCTTCGAAAATAACCCCGCAGAGTGACGTTGGGAATATTTTGAATCCTGTACGTCCCTTTTGCAATATTTCAACTTACCGGTCCTCGATTGAAGCCTTTGAACCGCAAAACCATTGCGAGAATACAATTCTAGAAAATCTACAATATTCGCAATGCCATTGGGACCGGAATCCCAATGATTACCAATAAAGTAACATTCGCAGTTGCAATCTATGTGTATCTGATTGTGAAGGTAATATTCGACGTGGTCTCTAACGTTGCCATTCACCGCAGTGAGCAGAAAATTGACTGCTCGCGGTGCAGTGGATGCAATTTACGTGCCATCGCAACGAGAGCTACATGTAACGCGTTTAGACAGATAATCCCGTAGTGGTTGACAAATGTTATACTTCCAGGGGGAAGAATAGAGGGAACTGAAATTGCGAAAACGTTAGAGCGAAATTAATGGAATTTCATGTCTATAGCCAGTTACCAATCGAGCCTCTAAGTCTGATAATTGAAGCCGAAGTTGAGGCGGTTTAGAAGCAACTTTCGTGGCAGAATTAAGTGATTAGTTCTCGTGTTTTAGAGCTCGAAATCACATAAATATAGATTCAGCAAGTTCCACTAAACTTTGTCAGAGCTGGTAAGCGCGGAATTTATTAGTCGCATAAACAGTCTGCGAACACCCTGGAGTACGAATTTACCTAATTCTGTGGGGATGCTTACGTCGATTACAAAATTTCGATATTATAACTCGTTGGTCTCGCCAACCGTCGAACCACCCCCAGCAACCTGCCTCCTATCAGAGGCATCAGAATACAAATTATCAATGCGATTTTGGATAATCACCGATTGGCCGCAGGCGGTCCGTCAATCGCAGCCCACGGAAAATGAGAAGCTTGAATTATTACGACTCATTGATCCGAAATAATGACAGGAGAATTTTTATAGTGGGGAAAAAAAGGGGTGAGGTAAAATTTTATTCCTGGGTGTGATAAAGTTCTTGTTGTATGAACCTATGGCGCCTCCCCGAAGAAATAAGATTTTTAGCAATATACCGATCATAGAAACGTAGTAGTTTTGCTGTTGTTTAGCATGCAGAACGCGAATTTTCAAGGGCCGTTGTGTGCTCGAGAAAATATAAGCCAACCCGGCAGACGCGACCCTCGCAGACAGTGAACAAGACAACTCGAAACCCAAGGGTAGCTCGAAGACTCATTTTTAAGTGGTTCGTGCAGAATACGAGTCGACCCCGCAAGAAGACGTATGCGATTACTTACATTAGTCAGAGACACAATGCTCACAGTATGGTTTCACGTAAATCGAATACATGGCACCACGTGCAGATGGGATTCTTCGGAACCCATATTTGATACGTCAGTAGTGGGTGAAAATTTTTAAGGTCGTTGTATCGGTGTTTCTTTATCTTGTCGAAAGTAGGAAGTTTGAGGAAACTTTGTATCTCGTGAACGAATACAAAATCGTCGAAACATTGTTTACGGAGAAAAAAAAGGGACGTCAAAATAAAGTTCCAAAAGTTTTCAACAAAATTTCCATAACGGGCTGAAATGTTGGACAGAAAATTTAGATTTCAACACACATGCGTGCCTAATGAAGCGACCGGGTTTCCCAGCTTCCTGTGCTCTCAATATGCAAATATAACGGAGCCAGCTTGTCCGAGGAAATTTAAGCGATACTAAGTACCGTCGCCCAAAAAGCTCGAACACAGTTTTCGAATCGATAGTTCCGAGGCCAATATTTTCTCGACGAATCTAATCATCGTACGTTGCCTGCACCCGATGTGGTACAAGGGCTGTAACCCATTTTATAGTAAGCCATGAATCCGTATAAAAATATTGAGAAACGCTGAGAATGACTCTGAAAGCTCAGAACTTTGGTTAATTTAGATTTCAGAACGCGATCTGAACAAACGATGCCAGCCTTTCATTCGACGTTATCGAACCCCGCGTCATTGGGAAAAGAATCACGGTATACATCGAGCCGATAAATAACTAAAAGCATTCATATGTAGAAGTCCCGAGATACGTACACCCGGCATTATACACACGATAGCCGTTATCGAGTTCGCAAACGAGTCCACACCTCCTGGCATTGGAAATGTTGCGATGTGGGAAATGTTCTTTTCCTCACTTTACATCGATCAGAATTAATTTATGCGCGTATAACGAAGAGAGAACTGCGTCTGCAAGCTCAAATCTGGATTCAAGAACGACAATTTTGTCATGATAAAAAACTCACCTCAGGTAAAACAGCCTCGATGCGGTTACGAGGGGTGAAAGGGTGGCACGGTACAGAGCAGCCAGGTTGATTGATCGCATGTCAGACTCCAGCCAACCTGGCGCCACATCAGGGTTTCTCAACTTATATTCATGATTTTATTATTCCTGGTATCACGGGTTTGTTATCGAATCGGAGAATGTTTTCGGGCAGAAAAGAAAAACCCTAATTTCCTCTGACCTCACAGGCGAAGAAATATGCCAGTATAATTCCTCTCCTGGGTCCTCCGACCTCTACCACTCTTATAAACTGTCTTCATTTAAGGGCGGTTCTCTTTTCCCTCATTCTAGGGCCTTATTCTTTATTTAGGAGGTCTGGAAGGAGCCTACCTTCGCTAGGGAGGGACAGGGGTTAAGGCAATATAACTTGTACGTGTTTACCGTTTCGACCGACCCACCGCCCACGCGTGGATGTATGCCTAGGCCTCGTGTGAGTCGGTCTAGAGTCTGGTGTGGGCACTAAAATGGGGAGGAAAACTTTTGCCCGGTTTGTGCTGGAGGGTATGAACCGGGGGAAATACGGTCTAATTAACGGTTGATTACCCCGATTTTAGATAATTTCGGTTCAAGGTATTCGATTCCTGATAAGTCATAGGATTTTTTTCTCGGTACTTCAATAAGGTGGTAATCGAAGTTGGATCAGATTCGTTAGCGTTGATTGCAGTCGAGTCATTTCCATTTAGACGCAAATATGCGCTTGACGTTGGAAGTTGGATCGACGCTCGACGCGAGGCGTGAAGGACTCGAATGCATCGGGGGTGTTAAATTAGGGATGGAGTTGCATAGCGTTAAAAGGGTGATTAAAACTGAAGCTTTTGACGCCGGAAATAATTATTAAAGCACGATGCTCTCTCCACACTTTCAACGCGCGTGGGATAACGAGGCGAGAAAACCATGCAGAGTGATGAAACTGATATTCCTTCGGGAAGACTAGTTTCGCAAAAACTGCGTTTCAAATTCATACTCGACATAAAAATACTCGAAATCAATTCTGTCGCAGTGTCAAAAGTGTCCCTTTGGGTTGGGAATTTGAGAAATTATGATCGTTAGTTCGTATTTCCACTTCGGATGACAAGTCCACGAGTGCGACTGGGTGCAGTAGCGACAAGTACTTGGCAAGCCGAGTCGAAGGTGAGGGGTGAACGACTGTAGACCACTTCATCACACTCGAGAGCCCACGGCGAGGAAGTGCTTAGTCTAGTTTATTCAAGTGACGGTTCTCAAACTCATCAATCTGCAGCGATGCAGGTCGCTTTGGTATTCCAGAGTCTGTACCTGGACCCATTCGGGATTATTAAGTCAAGGATTCTTCACAGTTTCGCTTTTATGTTACGGCGTTGATTCCTTTTTTTCCTTCCACTCATATTTTGCACCCGCAAACTGTCTCCCTTGACGAATAAATCCACGGTTTTCTACCATGTTATTCAAAACACACGGAGGATGTTGGGGCGTTTTAATAGCTTTGCTAAATACCTACTTGAAATTTAACCCCCGAGAATGAACGGAGCAGGGCATACTGATCGATACATACCGCGCGAGAGGACCTCGCGGCATTCGTTTGGCTCGTTTATATACCGATCCTCGAAAATTCCCCCCCAAGGATTTTTTTATCCAGCGAGGGATGAGATCGTATTAAAAAGTTGCCCCCAATTAACATGCCAGGCGTTTACGCGTTCCCAACCCCCTCGTTTTTTTCTTACCATCCCCTTTCTACGATACCACAGCCTACATAGACGGCGAGATTCAGAGTCGGAAGCAATTTCGTCATCCCTTGATTCGTTCGGTTGAACTTTTATAAACGATCTCGGGATTATGGACTATTTTGAGGCTGATGAGTGACGGGGGCCCTGGCGAGGCTGTAAGAAATATCGAGGAGTGCAAAAATTAATATCCTCAAACTCTCAAGTTGTTCAGGGTTCGTCGATAATCACCTTCATCGCGATTTTTTTCTTTAATCAGCAAAACTTGAATATGTAAAGTGAAGATAAGAGTGTCGAGGTAAATTGGATCAGATATAGATTCGAGGAAGGATTTAGTATACTTTTCAGAGCTGTCGCTGTATATCAGGGACCTGAACCCAGCAGGAGTAGAAAGTTTATACTTGGCCGTTTGTATGTAGAAAAATAAGTGAAAGCACCGGGGAATAACGTCTGTTTTTATTGACCCAACTTCTTCGCGGTATTTCGCAAAGTCTGGCAGTGCATGAAACGCACATAAACCAGCAGGCTACTCGTAAAATGCAAGGAAACAGCCGAACACCAGTTTCTCACACCTCTCAGACTTTCGTTCTTCCGACTTCTGCCAGAGCATTCATCTGCATTTCAAATACTCGAAACTCGATGGTGGAAAAAGTTGGCAAAGATAAACCAAACGGTCCAAAAATAGTGGAAGATGAGCCAACAAGATAAACATCTAAGGTCCCTAATTAATCAACTGCAGGAAGGTAAACTAGTCTGGTTGAATATCGAGATCCTAGAAAACCGGAATCCATTAGACCTCACCAAATGAAAATCGAGTTCACTCTGATCTCTGAGGACTCAGAAGCTCGACTCAACCCCCAGTTCTCAAACTTGCCTATCTGGCAACTCGCTCGTAGTCTCGGCACTTAAGAACGATAATTAATCATACGGAAACGAGCGATAAACGTTCACCCAGCTAAAGCTATTTCGGATTACTTGTCAACTGTGCCGATTAAACACCAGCGACACTCTGACCGCAAAATTAGCAACAAGATATTTTCCTCGGCTTAAGTTTCACCACGAACGATTGGGTGAACGAAAAATCGAGCAGCTTGGGACGATCCGATGGAATAAATCGATTCCGTCAAAATGAAGAGCTCTAAATTTTTCCCAAAAATAATAGAATCCCGGAATTGCGCGACCAGCCGCCCTTTGCTCTTTTTCCACCCTAGCCAACCTCTGAATCGAACGAGACGTGAATACGTGCTCGTTCTTAGACTCAGCGTCTTGGACACGTTCGCGCTACACCGGAACGCAAATTTATGAATAAATGTAGGAGACTCGCCGATTGTTGAAGACTCGAAAGTTAGAAAATTCCTAATATCGTGACTCTGAATATATTTGTCTCCTAGGACTGCTCTGTTATCGACCCCAAGCAATTCTAGAAATACCACAACTTAGTGCTAGGAAGACGTTGCGCCCAGTGAATGACCGCAAACGGGGTTGCGATAGCGACCCTCAAGTTTCAACGTCTTAGTTAGCGTCGCTGCCATGGTTGGTTGATATTAAACGCTTTACGCTGAACAAATTCAGCACTCATTTATTCACAAACTGTAGCCTAATATGTTTCACATGCTGCATCGAAGCGGGTAAACGTATCGATTCTGTGGTTCTATTAGGTATAATATAACGACTAAAGCCTCCAAAGTTTAGTTTCAGTACTCCACATCTCACCTTGCATAAACTAGATTAGTTCGCGAATTTTCATCTCACCGAATATACGTTCAGGTAACGATATTAATATGCATATTGCAGCGCGCGAAGCCGCAGCATCCCGTATATAATATACAGCACGCTCACGTAGATAAATTATCTGTTATAAAATTCTCCCAAACTCGTACTCTGCATCGTGGATCGTTTTTGTAATAATTTACCCTCGCGTAGTAGCAGCGCAACACCGTGATATAGAAGCGGCAAATGTACAGCTGCAGTGACATTGAATCAAATAATACCAACGGTGGTAATCCAAACGGAAAATGTTACCAGTGAACGACAGAACGTCTCATGTATCCTGCACTGTAGACGATACGAGATGAAAGACCCCCCCATTTCCATCCAAGTACATTTTTCTGCCCTTGGAAAATGCATGACATGACGTCGTAGTGGTGCGATAAAGACGTCTACCACATATAGAATACGGTTGAGGTGGGAAGATAAAACTGGATGTAACCCCCTTGAAAATAGAGTTGTTATCTTTTATTTGTTTTATAAGCACGTTTCAACGATCTTGAGAATACCTTGAGGACGTGCAGGTCTGCGATAAACACTGAATCGATTTTCACCTTCTGACGAATGGTAGTTACCTATACGCGTCTGATGGACGTGCCTCTATTCAGCCAACCAGTGCTACGTGGATCGATTTCATTCGGCAAACACGAACCCGTCCTATTTCGGTCTTACAGATGAAAATTTTAGCTGTTTTCTTCTTCTTATTTTTTTTTCACCTCTGTGTTTATTCTCCGTCCGACTCTCATCAACCGTACCTAATCGAGGGTCAGGCGAAAGGTTTCAGAGCGAAGCGAGAGAACGAGAATTTTACTTTTTAAGAAGGGCTTCAAGGGGTGAACCTGACCTGAGAGGACCTTGAGCGTGCGTAGGCAGGGGTGCAGACAAAATAGACAGGGGCGAAAGGGGTGAGCAGTTTACGAGTTTTTTACGTTGCCCACAGTCAACAGGGATCGAACCAAAGGTCTTTGGATCAATACACCAACCAGCCAGACTGCTAACATTTTCTGACAGCTCTCTTGAACTTCGAGGCAAATTAGAGTGTGTTGTATCAGGTGGGTTTCTTCCACCCTTCTTCTTTCTTATTTTTACTTGACCCATCCTCCGACATCTTCATTGAGTCACCGCGTCCCATTGGATCCTTTAAGCTCACTCTAAGATCCCCAGCCTTGAGGACCCGATTAAATATCCCATCGGATAATTTTCAATGTCCTATCTCATAACGCAAAAGTGACAAAGTTGGATGAAAAGTTCAACTGGGATTTTACTCTTCTTTTTGCTCCTTTTGCCTCCCAAGTGTAATCGCAGACCCTTCCACGTCAAGATGCAGGGATACGATCAGAAATATCTTTAGACGCACGGTGCTGATTTAATAATCATCGAAACACAAATTTAATAATTAACTGACTCATAGAATCGTAACACAATGATGACGCGGATCACCTTCTTCACGTCAAGGTGGGTGACGGATTGGAAAGTATTTTTTTTTTCTTTTCAGTAATCGAAGGATTTGGTGACGTTGTGAGAGGGTGACATAGAAAAAAAAATCAGATCGTTGTTTGCAGGAGGGCGAAGCCGCGGAAGGAGATGAAGGAGATAGGAAATGAAGTTGAATATATCAGACGAAATGGGATATCTCCTTTTTTCATTCTCTTTTTTTCACCCTCGATCTTAGTTCTGGAAGAAGAATCGTTTTGAACAGCTAATCCACGTTTTCCGTACGGTTTTCTCTCCGAGAACGCTAGCGCAGGGCGCGGAGCCCCGCGAGACACAAAAAACTAACTGCTCTTGACACCGGAAGTTCTGTTATGTCCGATTTGTCAAACCTGTAAGAGGAGCTGTTTTGTCGCGTTCTGCAGCTGCTGCTGTGGACCCCAACCGGCACATGTTCCGACTTCCGTGTTCGTTCAGGGAAACTTACAACGTTAATCAACTTTCCTGAAAAGCGTCTGATCTTACATTCGAGAAACGGTATGATATCCTCGTCGAGTTCACTATCGCGATGGACCAACGTCGAGTAATTAAGTCGAGCGAGCCTCAGCCAGGCTCCATTGTGCTAGGTAAATGGGCTGTTTAGCCTGGGAACAGGACTATCTCTTGTTATTGTGCATGTCGCAAAGCGCGATCGATCGATGCCTCATCCTCTATCCTCGCATTCACTCTATCCGTCCGGCGACGACTATACCTACGTCCCCATTGCCGCGTATAAAGCACCAAATTGGCTCGCCCGACGTCATAAGTTTGAGAAGTTGAAGCAACTTGCGACTACGGGAAGATATCGAGATCGAAAACTTTGCTCAAGAAAAAAGAAGAAAGGAATAGTTTCCCGCTGTCACCTCCGTTCGTTTGTCGTCACTAGAATCATCATAACTGTGATAGTTATCCACTCGACGAGATAAGTCAATGACTTTGACCCTGGAGGGACTGGAGCTGAATCTAGACTCGTTTTTATGTTCCCCTCTGCTAGCTCACAGGCACTGATTAATTTGTGCACCATAAACTCAAAATAGCAGTCGCACATTGGAGAACTGCGTAGTAATTCAAAGTATGATGATAAATTAACCAATTTTGATGATGCACGCATTTTGTGCGAGGATAATTTGTACCGGCCATGGATGGATAAGGCTTTTGAGGGGGGTTTCGCCGATCAACGCAACTACAAGAAGTATTGATCATAAATAGTTTTTTTTTTTTTTTCTGGGTGCGTTTCTGTACGCTAAGCGTAGACATCAAATTTCATTGACATAAGTATTGAAAGTTGTAGGAGTTTTTTTATTTTTTACCTTCAGCTGTAAAGTAGAATAACTCAACAATTTTAAATATTTCTCGAGCAAATTTGGGATTCACAGTCAGTTTACCATCCTGAACAGCGTCCTGAAAAAAATAGCCAGCTCTCTGTTAGAGCGCAGGTTAGAGCGCAGGAGCTCGCTTAACGTAGGTCAGGGTGTTCTCTGAATTCTGTTGATTATTGATTATTCGTTTTCTACGCATACCTATAGATTAGATACAAAGATTCAGTATTGACTCACGAATCGATAAGCGTTTATCGTCTCGCCGAGGTGACCTTGATGATATCAGTATTTCAAAATCGATCTTAAAAATATTGTGCGTTTCTGTAAACAATTGATAGCTTATAAGTCAGTCTGAATTGAAGAATAAACTTTAGTATATGCTGACTCTTCTTGAGTGAGAGAAACGAGTTTTATAGTTAAAACAGCAATCGCGATCATGCATTACATTTATATGGCAGCGGGCCTGAGTTTACTGAGTGTCATTTTTTATTACTATTTAACGAAAAATTATGGACATTGGGATAAAAAGGGCCTACCGTGTCTGAAAGACGTGTTACCAGGATTTGGAAATGTATATCCTATGTTTTTACTGCGGAAAAACATGACACAGTTGTTCGAGGAATTCTATAACCGAATACCTGGCTGTAGCATGGTCGGATTTTATCTTGCGAGAAAACCGGCTCTTCTAATAAGGGACCCGGAACTGGTGAAAACTGTGCTTCAGTTGGATTTTGCAAGTTTTAGCTCAAACCCCGCTGTCTTTGATCTGAATGTGGATCGCTTGATGGCACGGAGTCCATTCTTCCTGAATGGGAGACCGTGGAAATCTTCTAGGCAACAATTATCCTCGATGTATACGACGGAACGGCTCAAATACATGTACGGATCGATCGACACTACATGCAAAAAGCTTGTCGAGTATTTGGACGATAAAATTCGCAAAGCGAATGGCGGGGTTGAGCTTGAATTGAAAGAAGTGTTCTTCAAATTTTCCGTCGAAGCTGTGACCAGTGCAGCATTTGGGATTGACGGTCATTCATTCGAAGACGATCGACAAGGGACTTTTTTAGAAATTGGCAAGCTTATATTCGAACCTTCTTTTACGAAGGCATTGAAAATAATAACATTCTCCTATGTACCTTGTCTCGCGAAGATATTGAGAGCCGGATTGATACCAGCAAAAGTGGACACGGTATTCAGGAAAATAATAAAGGACGTTATGGCGTACAGAGCAGATAACGACGTGCAACGTAGAGACTTTTTACAACTAATGATCAACCTGAAAAAATCTAAATCATTGGATCACTCCGAAGGTGCAGAGTTCAATAATGACGCTATTGTTTCACATTCAGCTTCATTTTTTCTCGAAGGATCCGAGACTTCAAGTATCACCCTGAGTTTTGTTGGCTACCAACTTGCGAGACATCCCGAAATTCAACAACGCTTACGTAACGAAGTTTTTACCATTATTGAAAAACACAATGGTATCACGTATGAAGCTCTCCACGAAATGACGTACATGGACCAAGTGATACATGAATCTATGAGGTTATATCCTGCTAGTGGAGCTTTCATCAAAGTCTGTACAGCTGAAACTGTCCTGAAAGGATCGGATGGAATCAGCTGCCAAGTCACACCCGGATCACTCGCCGTGATATCGGTCCGTGGCCTTCATATGGATCCCGAATACTGGCCAGATCCTGAAAAATTCGACCCCGAACGTTTTTTAGAAGGGAATAAACACAACCAACACAGATTCACTTATTTGCCCTTCGGAGGAGGTCCGAGGGTCTGCGTTGGGATGCGAATTGCCATGTTAAAAGTGAAGGCTGGGCTCGCAACGATTATCAAGAACTACGCGCTCGAACTCTCGCCGAGAACGCAAATCCCAATCAAACTGGATCCGCACTATTTCTTAACTTCCCCCATTGGTGGACTGTGGGTAAACCTAAAATCTCTGTAGTTTATAAAATCTGATCTCCACGCTTTGTATAAGTAGTATTAGTAGTTATGTTATATTTATGATGCGAGATGGTGAATAAAGACTTTTTATTTGTTCCTGAGGCCGTAACTTCGATTTGTCTCTGGTGGGTTCACGAAAGCATTGATAAAGAGTTTCAGAAGCAACTATCTTGATAACTAAACAATTCTTACAAATTGTGAACTTTTATTAATGTTTGCACACTGTGAATAATTGCAGCTATGATTGAATGTCATAAAAAAGCGGATTTTGTGATCTCACAATTAGACCTACTGATTGATCGCCGCTCTGTGACATCGAGTAGTAATTCGCAAATGAGATTACCTCTGAAGGCGTGTGAAAACTGATGTTGTACTCGCAAAAAAAGTTCCAGCTGATATCTATCCATGTCAGATTCAGTTCAACGGTTCATTACAAACACTTCATTTTCACCCAAAGTCCTCCTATAGCAGCGGACATGAAATAATTTGGGTCAAGTTGTATCGGCTCTTTCGTTCGTGGTGAAACTACCCAAGTGAATCGCTGAATTATTGTCGCGATAGAAGCCTTCATCTGCATCACGGCCATCCTCATGCCTGGACAGGCTCGGGGACCGCCTCCGAAAGGAAGATGTACGAATTTGTGTTGTGAGTTTTTGTTCTCTTCTGAGAAACGGTCCGGGTCGAATTTCTCGGGTTCTGGCCAATATTCAGGATCCATATGCAAGGCTGAAATAGGAATCACAACATTGGTTCCGGGGGTCACTTTGCAGGTGATTCCATCCGAACCAATCAGCTCCATTTCCTGTGTGCAAAGTTTCAGCAAAGCTCCAGCTGCGGGGAACAACCTCATCGATTCGTTAAGCGCCTGGTCCATATACGTCATCTCTTGTATCGCCTCGTAGTTCAACCCACCACGCTTGGCGACAACGTTGGTCACTTCTTCGCGTAGACGATCTTGAATCTCAGGATTAGCGGCGAGTAGATAAGCAAAAAAGCTCAGGGAGATGCTCGACGTTTCGTAACCGTCGACAAAAAACGAACTTGCGTGAGACGTGATGACGTCCTCATTAAAATCCTGGTCTGATTTTTTCAGCTGAATCATCAGCTGCAAGAAGTCTGGTCGCTGGATACAGTTCTCCTCTCGATATTTCAGCACATCGTTCACCACCTTTCTAAAGAATCGATCCGCTTCGGCTGGCATGAAAGCCGAGTTGAAAATCTTACTGAGAAAAGGAATGAACAGCACTACCATTTGGTGTAATCCTTTGACTAGCGTCGGCTCGAACATCAGTCTTCCGATTTTCCGGAACGGCCCGTCCTTGTCACTCCCGAAACTCTCGCCGTCAATGCCAAACGCTGCATTAGCGACAGCCTCTGCGGTGAATCTCGAGAACAAATCCTTCAATTCTAGTTCCACTTCTCCGTTGTTGTTCTTTATCTGTTTCTTCACAAATTCATTCAGCTTGATGCACGCGTCGTTCACGGACTCGTACATGTATTTCAGCTTTCCGGAAGTGAAAGCTGCGGTAAGTTGCTGTCTCGAAGTTTTCCAAAGATCTCCTTCGTTGAAAAACGGATTCAGAGCAAGCAGCGGATCACGTTCTTTATCAATTTCAAACATGTTCTTTGCAAAGTTCTGGAAATTCTTCGACAGCACTGTCTTCACTAATTCAGGATCACGTACCATTAACGAAGGATCCCGCAAGTGGTAAAAACCGATCATACTGCAGCCTGGCATCCTGTTGTAGAGATCCCGAAACATGTCCGACATGTTTCTCTTCATGAAAATCATGGGGTAAACATGTCCAAGCCCGGGTAACGTCCCCGTAGGGCAAGGTATCAGCCTCTGCCTCCAATATCCGAACGTGCTGGTCAAGTGGTAGTACAATAGCGTCAGAACTATGATTGAGAAACCAACGATACAGTAGATGTGTTCCATGGTTAGGCGCGGAGCTGACTGAGAAGAACGCAGGTCCTGGTTCGAACCGAAGCTCCCAGACTGCCTGATTGATATGATCCGGGAATATAAGGTCACGGAGAGTGTGTCCAATGATAAAACGCCTACTAGTATCATGTGCGACGTCGGTCTATCATTACGCTCACTCACTGGTACGTCAGGCCTATTGGGTTATTACCAGATGCACACAATTGACTGATTTACATAGAGCAAAGGTGATTGGATTGTATCATGCGCGTATGTATATTCGAAAATGTACTGAGATTTATTCTGATGCGATAATATAAGTCAGATAGACTGATTGATAGGCATAACAAACAAGATAAGTAACTATTTCATCCAAATTCAGGACTGTGTAGACTGCATGTTGGTTTGGAGAAATACTTGAGAACCTGGTATTTGCGCAATAGGAGCGGGCATATCGGGTCAAGGGTCACATTTCGTGTGATTATTCTTTATTCATCGACAACAACTTTGACATTGACTGTTGATTAAAAATTATATTTACAAACGTAGATACGCTACTTCGGAATATTATTTTCGCTCGAAGCACATGTCCAAGATTTCATACACTTAAACTATAATAAACCCTAGTTCTAATTCAATAGAAATTGTTCACAAGCTTTTCATGTTCACCCAGAGTCCTCCGACAGCAGCAGATAAGAAATAAGTTGGGTCAAGTTGAATTGGCTCTTTCGTGCGCGGTGAAACTTCCCACGTGTAATTCTGAATGATCGTCGCGATGGCAGCCTTCATCTGCAACATGGCCATCCTGTAGCCCGGACAAATACGAGGACCTTCTCCAAAAGGTAGGTTCACGAATTTGTGTCGTGACTGTTTGTTTTCTTCTGAGAAACGATTTGGATCGAATCTATCAGGTTCGGGCCAATATTCAGGATCCCTCTGCAAAGCTGACGCAGGGATCACGACGGGAGTTCCTGGAGTTACTTTGCAAGTGATTCCGTCTGAACCCACGAGCTCAATTTCCTTTGTGCAAACTTTCGAGAAACTTCCAAATGCAGGGAATAACCGCATTGACTCGTTCAGCGCCTGGTCCATGTACGTCATCTTTTGAATCGCCTCGTAGGTCAAGCCGCCATGCTCGTCAACGACGCTGGTCACTTCCTCGCGAACACGATCTTGAACCTCAGGATGAGCTGCGAGTTGGTAGGCGAAAAAGCTCAGGGTAATGCTCGACGTCTCGTAGCCATCGGTGAAAAACGAAGTCGCATGAGAAGTTATAATATCGTCGTTGAACTCTTGATCCAAGATGTGATCAAATGTGCCACCTTTTTTGTACTGAATCATCAATTGCAAAAAATCTGGTCGCTGGACATCTTTCTCCGTTCGAGTTTTCAGTACATCTCTAACTACTTTCCTGAAGAATGCGTCCGCTTCGGCGCGCATGAAACTGATCCTCAATATCTTATTGACAAATGGAACAAACAACAACACGAGTTGGACGAATCCGTTCACCCAACTAGGCTCGAAAAGCATTTTTCCAATTTCTCGGAATGGTCCGTCCCTATCACTTTTGAAACTCTCACCATCTACACCAAACGCCGCACTAGCTACGACTTCGGAAGTGTACCTCGAGAACAATTCCTTCAATTCCAATTCTGCTTTTCCGTTGCCGCTCTGTACCAGTTTTTCCAAAAATCCCTTCAACCCGACGCATGCACTGTCCACGGACTGGTACATGTATTTCAGCTTTCCCGAAGTGAAGGCTGAACTCAGCTGTTGCCTCGAAGCTTTCCACCGCTCCCCTTCGGCGAAAAATGAGTTCACAGCCAACAACGGGTCGAGTTCTTTGTCAATTTCGAAATTATTCTTAGCGAAGTTATAAAAGCTCTTCAATAGCACAGTCTTGGCTAATTCGGGCTCGCGTACCATCAAGGACGGCTGTCGAAAGTTGTAGAAACCGACCATACTGTACCCTGGCATCTGGTTGTAAAAGTCCCGAAACATGTCCGCCATATTTCTCTTCATAAAAATCATGGGGTGAACATGTCCGAGCCCCGGTAATGCACCCGTCAGACATGGTATTGATTTTTTGGTCCAATATCCAAAAGTACTTGTTAGGTAGTAATATAACAATGATAACACTATTGCCGCAAGCGCCAAGATGAAGCAGATGTGCTCCATCGCTGATCACGGGACTGACTAGTGAACAAATGCTTCACTTCAGTGCAAACTTTTCAGTCGTCGACGTGCTTATTTATCAAATCATCTCTGACACTCGGATATGTCATCGTGACCGCTACACTATCAACCGAGTCAAGTGTCCATTACCACAAATAATGTTCAATGTGTGCGAAAGCGGTTTCATTTTGATAAGCAAAATGAGCTGTTAATTTGGCTGATCTTTAGAAGACATCCCACTTTTCTCTCACATACTTTCTGCGATCGGATAATAATTGACATATTTATTAGGACAAAAATTTACCACGATATTCATGCATGTGACTGTAAAGTGACTGCGATCATTTGCTGCTACTAAGTGATCCATGTGTTGGGAAACGAAGGGAATACATCTTGATAGAATTACCTGATAGAATTATCATGTTTAATTCGGTTCATGATTTTCCATACGATTGTTCTCAGTCGCAATGGTACTTTTTATCGTTTCCTGGTCTGTTTGACGTCTCGTTGAATCTTCATCAATTTTTGAAACTTCAACAAATTTTTTAAATCCGCTACTAAAATGAAAGCTACACGTTTTATAATTCGCCGTTGAAGACTAAGAATTTCATATATTTATTTCGTCGAAATTGAACATCATGTGTATGATAAATATATTAGAAAATATACTAATGCCATTTTGCCAATTCATCGTCAGCGTGACTCGCGAAACTTATGCAATAGTTGGCGATATTGATCCAGTGGAGTCATACCGCGATCGTGATCCGATCCAAGATGTCACGTGAGAGAATGCACCATATAAGTCTAATCGTTGATGAAGTGCGTTCTAAATCACATAATAATTATAAAACAGTCAACATTATGATAACATACGTAATAAAACATAATTAATAGATAGATAGTTTATTAGATCTTAGTGTGTCAGTAACAGTGATTAAATGATTTTAAATTAGGCTATAAATAGATCAGTTCAGGGTCTCAGATCAATTGAATTTATTATCAAAATATCGTAAATCACAAGCGCTGCATGTTTACCCAAAGCCCTCCCACCGCACTAGTCATCCAATACCTTGGATCAAGTTCAATTGGCTGTTTCGTACGCGGTGATAACTCCCAGGTGAAGCTCTGAATGACCGTTGCGATGGCAGCCTTCATCTGTAACAAAGCCAGCCTCATGCCTGGACAAATTCGTGGACCATCTCCGAAGGGTAGATACACAAATCTGTTTCTTGAGCGTTTGTTCTCCTCCGAAAAACGTTCAGGGTCGAATTTTTCAGGGTCTGGCCAGTATTCGGGGTCCCTCTGGAGAGCGGTGACAGGGATCACGACGCTAGTTCCTGGAGTTAATTGACAGGTGATTCCATCCGACCCGACCAGCTCGATTTCCTTTGTGCAAACTTTGATAAAAGTTCCGAATCCAGGAAACAATCTCATCGACTCGTTGAGCGCCTGGTCCATGTACGTCATTTCTTGAAGAGCTGCGTAAGTCAAGCCACCATGCTTGGCAACGACCTTAATCACTTCTTCGCGAACACGATCTTGAACCTCGGGATGAACGGCAAGTTGATAACCAAAGAAGCTCAAAGTGATACTCGAGGTTTCGTATCCGTCGAAGAATAGCGAAACTGCGTGAGAAGTGATGTACATCACGTCATCGAATTCGAGGTCCGTCTTCAACACTGCGTCCCCGGTTTTCCTCCCCTGGATTATGTGTTGTAAAAAATCTGGCCGCTGGATACCTTGCTCTTCTCGATGTCTCACCACATCCGCCACCACTTTTTTGAAGAATGTGTATGCTTCATAGGGCATGAAGCGTAGTCGAAGAAGTTTGCTGAGAAAAGGAACAAAGAATAGTACCATTGTACTGATTCCTTTTGTCACAGACGGTTCGAACATCAGTTTTCCAACTCTCTTGAATGGTCCCTCATTTTCACTTTTGAAACTCTCACCGTCGACGCCGAAGGCAACACTAGCCACCACGTCGGCTGTGAACCTGGAGAATAAATCCTTCAATTCCAACTCGACAAAATCGCTGCTCTTGATTAGGTTGTTTAAAAATCCTTTCAGCTTGGTGCACTTGCCATCGATGATTGTGTACATGGTCTTAAGCTTTCCCGAAGTCAGTCCCAAAGTGAGCCGATGCCTCGAAGTTTTCCAGCATTCTCCAATAGCAAAGAAAGGATTCACACGTAGCATGGCATCATATTCTTGATCAAGTTCGAAACCGTTGTCTGAGAAGTTCTGAAAGTCTTTCAGTAGCACAGTCTTAGCTAATTCAGGATCGCGTATCAATAAGGCCGGCGTTAGCAAATGGTAGTATCCGATCATACTGTGTCCCGGCATCTTGTTGTAGAAGTCCCGAAACATGTCAGCCATGTTTCTCTGGAGAAAAAGCATCGGATAAACGTGTCCAAGACCCGGTAATGCTCCCACTAAGCATGGTATCGACCGTTGCTTCCAATATCCATACGTCCTGGTCAAGTAATGATACGTTAAACCAGACAGGACTGTTACGAGAGCAATGATGGATACGATGTGCTCCATGGCTCATCGCGAAACTGACTGCTTTGCAGATACGGGATAACCTTTCAAATCTGAGTTTCTAGCTGTCTCGGCCTCAATACTTGGTGTAAAAATCAGAACTAACTGCGACGTAATCAAAACGAACTTAGCATGGAGTAAGTTGAGCGTGTCGATCGTATCACTCATTTTTTTAAACAACACGCCAGTTTATCGACCAATGCAGCTTCTGGAACAGTCACTGAATTTTTATATCTTACAAGTCCACGTAATTCATGATTGTGGAAGTATACTGCGCAATATCGTCCAACTGATATTCGGTCCGAATTTAAACTGCAACCTTTCGTAATCCCTGATTTCAAACATGCGTTTACCACTTTTCTGATGAATAGATCCCCTTTGACTGGCAGAAACCTTGTTTTTGAAACTTAGTCCGTTGCTTAGACCTAGTCCGTTGAAGATGCTTGAGTCGTACATCAGTCTGTCGACTTCTTGTTCTCGTCACTATCGAAACTGTCTCCATGTATACTAAACGCTACACCAATCAGAACCTCGACGATGTACCTCAAGAATAAATCCTTCAAATGCAACTCTACGTCTCCCTCATTAGATCAAACATGCCTGTCATGTTTTGACGCATAGAAAGAATGGGATAATCGTTAATGATCCCTGGCATTCCTCCCTCCAGGCATGATATCGACAACAATAGCACTGAATCCTGGTAAATGACCAACAACAATGATCAAATTCACTGACATAATATTTCCTACACTGTGAAGAAGAACCATACTTATTCCGGTGCGAATCTTCAACTCTGGCATACACACGCCTTTTTATTGAAAAAATCTACAATCGTCATCACACAATAGCTCATGAACGGGATGTATTGTTTTTGGTTGCCGAATTTTGGTCCGGTGTATTGTCAAAGCACGTCTAGCTCTGATCGTGTGTTCCTTATCTACCGAGTGTAATCAAGTCTACCGAAACACGTGTGACTTATCGTTAGCTGAGTTACAAGAATAGCATTAGATAGTGCTATAATATTTATGGATAATACAATAACTAATATTATCAATAGTGTATGAATATTTATAGGCCTTTTATAGTTCAGCCAACGATCGACCGACGTTGCTGACGCAGCTTATTACAAGGTGATATATCTTTTCAAATTACTACATGTCACGTGAACAACAACTGCCTATTCACAAAACTATTACAATGCCATATGATACTTGCGGATGAAGATACATTATGATTGATAGTTGAATACTGGTTTTGATACAACTAGTGTGAAATTTGATACACGTGACATTGGATATCAGAAGCACGAACTACTCTGTGCGTTTTACTGTAAAAATACTTTTCCATTGTCATTTCAACGTCGTATTTGAAATTTCGTTAACGGTATCTGCGAAAGTGCTTCCTATACATTTGACATCATCGTAACTAAGATTTTTTTGTCAGTTTGCAAACGACGACTGTATTAGCAGTTAATCGCAATTAGATATGTTTATCAACAGGCGTTGAACCATTTCCAGGCCAAATGACGTACAAACACCATTTAGTTGATTGCAATTCATCAGCATTCGTTCAATATCATACCCATTGTTGTATAAAGTAACACGAATCTAGAAGAAATATTCTCTCTCGCTTTCGAATATAGAAAATTGAGAGATTTCTTGGCTTTTTTACCCGAAGGCGTTATTTGTTATCGGGTTTTAAAGCCACCTCACTATCCTATCCTCAATTGCCAGCTGATAGTGCTACGTAATGAGATATCGTGACTTCACCAAACAGATTGAATCTCATGCTACAGCGCTTGTATGCTACTTCCACGCAATTCAATGCTCGCACTTTAGTCCGAGTCCATGGTTCAAGTCGAGTGTTTGCTGACTCTTATTGAGAGAGACGATTTCGTATTCAAACGGTGATTTAATATGTATTGCATTTATATCGCAGCGGGCTTGATCTCACTAATTGTAATCTACTACTACTATTTGACTAAAAATTACGGATATTGGGAGAGAAAGTGCATTCCGTGTCTGAAAGATGTGTTACCAGGATTTGGAAATATGTATCCGATGTTTACGCTGCGGATGAATATGACTCAGTTGTACAAAGAGTTTTATAATCGAGTGCCTGGTTGTAGTATGGTAGGATTTTATTTCGCGAGAGAACCGGCTCTCTTAATAAGAGATCCGGAACTGGTGAAGAGCATATTTCAGACGGATTTCGCAAGCTTCAACTCAAATGGCACCGCCATAAATCCAGACATAGATCGCTTATTGTCAAGGAATCCGTTTTTCCTGAATGGGGAACAGTGGAAATATTCTCGGCAACAATTATCATCGGCGTATACGTCGGGCAAGCTTAAATATATGTACGAATCGATCGACATGGCCTGTAAAACCCTTGTCACGTATTTGGATAGCAAAATCGCAAAAACTAAAGGTGAGGTCGAGATGGAACTGAAAGCACTATTCTCCAGATTCACCGCTGAAGCTGTGGCCAGTGCAGCGTTTGGGATCGAAGGTGGCGCATTTGAAGACTACAAAGAGGGAACTTTTGTAGAAATTGGCAAAAGTATCTTCGAACCTACTTTCATTAAGGGACTCCAACTGATATTGGTGACCTTCTTTCCTTTCCTCGGGAAAATCTTCAACGCTGGAATGATACCGAAGCGAGTGGACAAAGTCTTCAGAAGCATAATTCAAGATATGATAACATACAGAGCAGATAATAACCGACATCGTCGAGATTTTTTGCAAGTAATGATCAATCAGAAAAACTCATCAGCATTGGACAACTGTGTTGGTGGTGAATTCAGCGATGAGACCATCATTTCACATTCAGCGTCATTTTTCATCGAAGGATATGAGACGTCGAGCATCAGCTTGAGTTTCGTTGGCTATCAACTGGCGAGACACCCCGAAATTCAACAACGAGTGCGCGATGAGGTTCTGACCATTGTTGAAAAACACGATGGAATAACTTACGAGGCTCTCCAAGAAATGACGTACATGGAACAAGTGATACATGAATCCATGAGGTTATACCCTGCTGCCGGAGATTTAACAAAGATCTGCACGGCTGGGACTGTCCTGAAAGGGTCGGATGGTATCACCTGCCAAATCACACCTGGAACACGTCTCATGATATCTCTCCACGGACTGCATATGGACCCCGAGTACTGGCCAAACCCTGAAAAATTCGACCCCGAACGTTTCTCAGAAGAAAACAAACGCAGCAGACACAGATTCACTTATCTGACCTTCGGCGAAGGTCCGCGAGTCTGCGTTGGGATGCGAATGGCCATGCTGCAAATGAAGGCGGGTCTGGCAACGGTGATCAAGAACTATGCGCTCGAACCGTCGCCAAGAACACAAATCCCGATAAAACTGGATCCGCACTACTTCATGGCTTCTGCCATTGGTGGATTATGGATAAAGTTGAAACCTTTGTAGTTGATCCTGAACATGACGTATTTCTGCACCGAAATGCTCTGCAGTCGAAAATAGAAATAATGCGAGAAAAATATGCAATCGAAATCATCTCAAACTCCTTGAACCTATTCCTCTTCTATTAGTTCCGATGTACAGTCGAATCTGGTTGTCATTTTTTTATAGTCGATGATGTTAAACAAGTATTCACATTGGGTTTCATTTACGTCTAACCATGCCAACTGAAACTTGAAGTTTGCGATATAAACAATCAAATCGTCCCACATGCAAATTCGACTAATGGTCTTACATGGTCTTCGTCAAGAAAAAAAGTATCGCATGAATCTGGGGGATAAAGTGTAACAAATGGCACGTGCAGCTTTTTTTCAGTCTTCCACTATCATCAAACCATATCTTTATCACCGTACGCGTCTAGCTTTTATCGAGTGTTATTCAGTTTACTTGCAAAGAAAGCATTAGATAGTGCAGGCCATTGATGGGGGGATGCAACTTATCAGCAGATAATGTACTTTCCACATTTTATCCATATTCTGTATCTCGTGGTTCATGATTCAATTTTAATCATAGTTTTATCTATCAAGCGAGCAGAGTATGCGTGAATGTTATCTCAGTACATTTTAGCAGTTGAACGTCATTGATAAACAGGCCTTGAACCATATCCAGGACAAAAATCTTTCAAACATCTTTGAGTTGTATATGATTTATCGGAATTGATTACAACGATCATTCATTACTGTAGCTATCTTTACGTAACGTACTATCACAGATTATTCGATACATAAACCTAAGAAATATTCACTTGCTTGTCCAATTGAACAATAAATTCGGTGATTCTTTTGTTCTCTACTGTACAAAGAAAAAATTATATATGTCGGGAAGGGACATTGGAGATTTTCTCCAATCAATAACCTCAATCATTTCTACTAAACCACGCATGTGGTTTTTTTTTCTTCTACTCTTTGAAAATACTTGCGATTATCAAAGTTTTCGTCCATGTCCGTTCACACAGCTTCCAGGAGCAGCCGTCCAACTGGGTCGAACATCCTGACTAATTGACAGGCTAAAACCACGTTCCATCGGATCAAAGATGTACCCCTACCTCCGCAAGAATTACTTACTCATCATTTCAGGCTCACGAAGGAAATGACTTGGGGTTTTCGAAGCGATATTACGAAAGGATCAGACCGCATAGTCTATCGATTTATTTTACGATATTGGAAACTAGAAAATTCACTATCACCCTCTCATCCCTCGCGATTATACCCCTGCCTAGGATGAAAATTAAATTATCTCTCATACGTGTTCCGGGTCTATCGAGTCCAGAATCCTTAGAATATTCGTCGTTGAGGTCCGATCGTTGGAAATCAGTTTGAGATCGATTCTCGCTAAATTATAAAAAGCAATTAAATTCTGGTTACGAGCTAAAGACAACCAACGACGTCGTGGTTGGTTCTAGCGAAACGTTCACACACGTGAACCATGTGTGTACGAAAATACATACTCGCACTATATAGCTTTGGGGTACGACTACACGAGAAACCACTTCAACCGTAGCTAGTATACACGTGAGACGTACTATCTAGTACAACGAGTATGAGTACCAGGTACGTAAAGTGGAACCCCGTCCCAAGGATTCCCTTTAGTTTCGTTGGAAATCCCAGAGCTTGATTTTCCGCATTTCCAGGACCTCTGTGCTTCTCTCGACGTAAATATACCGGTAAATTATTTACTCTCGAGTCGACTCGTTCCACGGAAAATGGTAGGTGTACAAGAAAATTGAGAAATAATATATTTCTCTACCACCAGGGGAGAGAGAAAGAAAAAATAAACAACCCCCGATATTCTCTGTCGCAATATTCCATAGAAATTCTATACGCCAGCAATAAAGAAGGTTTAATAATGCCACTGACCCGCGAAATTATTGTCATCATTGTATCGCAAAGGGCTCACTAACTCTGCCCAAGGACGGGGGGGGGGGGGGCGGCAGCTCTGAATTGCTTCATCATAAGGGATTATCTTGTAAATGCCGTCGAGTCATGCCATAAGATCTCCATACAAATGCTTCGAATTTGCCCCCTAATATCATTACGCTCTCATTTCTTACCCTTATTTCGTTCTCTTCGCCCCACTAACATCGAACAATTTTTTTTTCTTGTATTTTTGTTACCGCAATTTTTTCCCGATATTCTTGCGTCGTCGTCTGATTGGTTCTTCAACATCTCTTTTTATAGACCGTGAAAAAAAAGCGTCCAACGTTTTTATCAACAACGTCGAAATTTCAATGGGTAGAGTATAATGAAACGAGGTTGATTAGCTAATCAAAACCGATCCAGATTTATCGAGAAGATAAGACGAGGGTCTTATGGAATAGAAAATCAAGTATATCGCAGAATTATGCAGATATTTGACGAGAAATGAAATGATTCTAGCTTTTGGTCCACGGGTTTCGCATATCGTACGAGATCCTCTGGTGATGATCGTCTCTGCACAGTCGGCAATGGGAGAATCTTCCCTTGGGAAATCAGAGAAAGATGCACTGCGTGGCGAAAATCCTTCTTCGCTATCCTCCTCGTCCCTTTCCGAGGTCCATCCCAACCGGTAGGCCGTCAACCTCCATTAGAGGCTACCGTAATGATAACCACTAACCGCAAATTATACAACCCCCCGCATCCCTCACCGTCGTTATATTCAGAACGACAATTATGCGCGGTGTTATAACCGACAAAGCTTATTTTTTATTTCACCTAATCGCGGACGGAAGGGAATTGTCGGTTACATAAAGGGGTTGGAAACAGTGGAAGCGGAGGTAAAAAGAGATTCGGACAGTGTAATCTATCCTCTTTGGGAATAAACAACCCCCGGTATATACAGCATAGAAATGTAGTAGCATCGAAATTGCTTCCCGCGGATACACCCACGGCAGCAAACATTGAAACTGCATTGGGTCGCAGTGTTACGCCGAACAAGAGGATCCTCGGGTCAGGTCCTGCGGGATGGACTGAAGTGAAATACTCAAGCTACCCGCGGACATCGGTCAACGGCTGCGGCCTACGTAAAGGGCAAAGTGCTCTCTCCCTTGACCATTTCAACGGTAATTTGGCACGGAGGAAATAACGTGTTGTAATTATTCGTGGGTCCCGTTCACTCCTATCAACTGTGAGTAAACCATGGTGTGGAATAGGCTGAAATGAGAATGAAATTGGACGAATCAATCGCTCGAAAATTGTACGAAATCGTTTCGAAAATCGCTTCAAAATCATCCGAAGACACGAAATCACTCGTCAGCTAGACAATTTTAGCGAATTTCTCGCAATGAATACCTAGTATATAGACTGTGAAAAAAAATGTCATCCTCCTGCGATGAAAGTGCAAGCGCGAGGAACCTTGCGAAGAATATTTTGCCCATCGCTACCAAGAATTCCTCGCGTCTGCACTTTCATCGCAGGGGCCTGAAATTTTTTCTCAATGTAGGAATTGAAGAAACCATTTTTGCCCAAAATTTCAACGCCGTCTCCCCTCAAAATAGATAAAATAGGAGGTTCGTATGGTATATCCCGAAAATTATCGGAGACAGACTTGATCGTCGCAGTCAGAGCCCACGAGACAATGGACCAGTCCCGATTCTGGGATCCTCCAGACTCCCTGGGGGCTTGATGAATCGCGTTCTCAGTCCTGCGGATCTGACCAGCGGAATTACTTGAGAGGTAGTAGGTATCAAGCGAGAGGATCGACGGAAGCTGTGTGAAAGAGGCTGAGAGATAATTTCGCGCCGTCGTTAATTCTTCTCGTTGCATTGTTGGTTCAAGGATGGAGTAAGGAGGGGGATGTGCAGAGGACATAAAGCGAAGGGGAAGAGGTAATTTTCTCTGTAAAGTTACACCTTCGCGATACCCTTTCGCCTAGCTGGTAAGGGATGCCAGTTTTCCTTCCGTTCGCCCTGACGTGCAGGCTCCCTCTGTAATCTTTTTTTCTACATCCTTGCAAAGCAAACGAAAATACATTACTCACGCAAAAAGGGGTGCCTACTCTCATTTATAATGTCTAACCCTTAGAGCAGTAGATACTCAGCTCAAATATAATTCTCCAAATCGCTATCCTACTTTGTTTCAACTCAGAGGAAAAATTTTCACAAGAGTTTTAGGGCGTTAAAAAAAAACTCAAAAGTTCTGTTTGATCGAAAGGAATGATTGATATTCAGATAAAAATATGTTACTGTTTAAAATATACGAGGCGAACCATTATCCTATATTTTTTCTTGTCTTCATTCAGCCCAAAATCGATATCACGTGTCACAGATGATTTTGGCTCTCAAAATCTCCTTGTGAAAGACCTGTCGCGCAGTCACGATCATACGTTAAACAGTTTTGAAAGGAGGAAACTTTTTCAACCTTTACTTTTTCGATCCATCATCCACTTCAGTTATCGAAGAAAATATGCTGGTGGTGTGCTGGGACGGTTGGAGTAACAAAAGCAACAGCTTCTGGCTGAAGAAAAAGAAAGAGAGAGAGTAAGAAAGGAAGAGAAAATCGCACACGTGATCTCAGCTTTCGCGATTACAAGTAGAAAAACGCGAACTGCAAACTATAGAGCGACGGTGGTTCGCTGTAATAGCTGACGGAATTATCCAAAGCCTTGGGAAGCAATTAAATTCTAAAATTCACGACCGTCACAAGGGAGGACCAACAATACGGTGTGGATATAGGTATAGAAAGATGGTGGATTCGTATATTAAACCGGAAACCGTCGGATTCACGAATCGCAATACGTGGGGAGACTATTCTTTACGCCGTGGTGCAGCGCCCCACGGTTTACCCCGGGTTTGTTACGAGCCCGTTCATCACGCTGCTTTGTTCTCGGATTACGAATTATTAAGCTCACCACTGGCGCGGATCTACCCCCTTCTGTCAGCGTATGTCTGCAGCCTCAACCACACGATTACGTATGCGCGATACCGGATCGTAAAATACTTTTTCCGTTCAATTTATACCAGACCCCGCAATTCTTGAGCTTTCTCTAATCCAAGCAATTATTTTCGCCGCCTTATCCTCACTTGGATAATTCATAATATAATTGTTAACTAAAAAATTTGTTCTCAAGTCAAATTCTATCCAGGGGTTGAAGGCTGCAATCGGTCCTAAATCTCCGACGGCAGTTCACTCCAGATCAGCTGACAAGCAATTTTATGGATGTATAGGCCATACAATCTCGACCAAAAGTGAGTCTCGTCGTCAATATTGAGTACTTCGAGATGAGACAAAAATCGGAAAAAAATCAACCACAATCAAGATGATAAAAGTTTTCATTTTCAATAATAATAATGCCCAAAAGTTATCAACAAATTGTTTAAACAAATCATTGTTTAACAAATTTCCTGGTGACATTATTTTTTTTTCATGTCAAATGAATCCGTTAATCTTTCTGAATACCCATGAATTTTTTCAGAATTTTGGCACTTTTTTTAAATTTCCGTTTTCGATTTTGAAAAATGGAGGAAAAAATCTGAATTTTGGATATGTTATTGTGGAAACGATGTAGATTACAATTCCGAAGTTTCCGGAGCGTGGAACTAATAGTTTTGTAAATACAGCCTTTAGAAATTTCCGAAAACGGAAATTTAAAAAAAGTGACAAAATTCTGAAAAAATGCATGTGTATTCAGAAAGATTAACGAATTCATTTGACATGAAAAAAAATAACGTCACCAGGAAATTTGTTAAACAATGATTTGTTTGAACAATTTGTTGATAACTTTTGGGCATTATTATTATTGAAAATGAATACTCTTATCATCTGGATTGTGGTTGATTTGTTTCCGATTTTTATCTCATCTCGAAGTACTCAATATTGACGACGAGACTCACTTTTGGTTGAGATTGTATAGCCTATACATCCTTAAGCAGTTTCAAATGATTTCAAATTGATTCCATGCCCTTTTGGGGTGCGATTTCAATTGATTCCATGAAGATTGTACTTTCAATGGTTTTCGATTTGGAAAAATAAGAAAACCTCTCGGAAATAGCTCAAAATCGCTTTGAAAAACGAATGGAATGACATTGAAATCACATGGCATCACTTTATGAATGAATTGCAAAAGAAAAATGTGAAATCGAATTGCTTGCTAATAATTATTCAGAATACATACATTGGAATCTTTAAAAATCTTTTGTTGGCTCTGTAATGTTGTAATTATCTAGTGTTCACTCAAATTGACGAGGAAAAATAAAGTGAACAAAGGAATAGAGGGTTTGATCCTCTGAGAAAAGCCGTTCGAAATCCATCTTTGAAAATGATTATCATTTTTCTTCATTCTATTGAAATTGGTATTGGATCGTAAAGGAAGTGTAATTAAAAGGCTGTATAGCACCCGACCACCGACCTCATGAGATGCTGAGAATTCCTGGGTCAGGAAAACTACTTAAAACGCGTCTCTGGTGCTAAATGCATCCCGAATTAATTAAGGAAATTACAGACCCCTCCGTAATTATATATACCGCGAGAAGTTGTTAGGAATTTTCAGCGCAATAAATTTCAGCAATTTTTTCGGACGTTCACAAGTATTTGCTTCGCGAATGCGCCGAGAACGATTAGACTGCGTGATGAAGCATTCGAGGACAACGGTGGTTAAATGCACCCCTGATAATCCTGAAGGATCCTGAAGTTCCCGCACAACGGAAAAATGGAGTGAACAAAGGAATAGTAGAGGGAAAAAAACGTTTCCCTCTACGCCACGCACACTTTATAGGCATGCAAGCTGGCCTGTTTCGATATTATCCTCTCGTCATTATTTCGCGCGTGTGTTCAGAGAGTCTGGCTAGGATTATACGCGAAATCCGCGAGCCTCTCTTCCCATGCGAGAATACAGGGGCGGTTTTCAATCGAGAAATTCACAGAAATGTGAAACCCAGAGAGACACAAACAGAGATATGATACCACGAAAAATACTGAGGAAAATTTGAAATGCAATCCTGAATTTAAACGTGGGCGATACTCATGAATTATCATATTTGTTCGTTTCACGTGAATGATTACGTAATGATGATAATAGCTTCGTTTGAGGTTTTGCTTCATGTTTACCTGTGATCGAAAAGGTCTGACGGTGATGGAAACTAATGAGATTCTGTGAATGAGGGTAATCGAGAGATTATTAATTATAATAAATTAATAATGAATTCGAATTAGCGCTTCGACGTTCATAATTTGTATTTCTGCACCCAGTACGTTCAGTATAACTCATATGTACAGTAATTTATGATTTGATAACCTTTGAGACCGCAGCCACCATTTCAGCTCAGAGGGTTTCGATTGAATGAATTCAAAATTGAGCAACGGTGTAGCAAGATTCTTTCGTAAATTGAATAGCCGCAATCTTGAGCTACTGAAAAATTCTCGTCTAAACCCCTCGAGTTTCTTTCCCTGTCTTGAAGTTAAAACGATAAATTCAACTCGACTATAAATAAATCATTATGTGACGGGGGCAGCTCTGTACTGATCAATACACAAATGTGGGTGAGGTGGACGTTCATTGCTCGAAGTCTTCGGATGATAACCCTCAGTACTGAACAATCAATCTCAAACATCCCGGAACAAATACGAACATGCATTTCTAATCAATCACAGAGCTTCGCTCAGATATAAATTCAAATTCAGACGTTATGTAATTTGATTTTCTACATTTCTCAATTTCTTAGTTTTGTCGGAAAATTTTAAGGAGTTTTGAGTAATTCTTCAGATTTCTCTGGAACTCATCGAAATTCTTTCAGTATCTGATTTTCATTAACATTATTGAAAAAAGAAACGTCTCCAAGTCTTTGGGATGATTCAGAATGTTCTACAATTTGTTCAAAGTTCAAAGTCTTTGTTAAAAGCCTTCAGAATATTCGATAGCTCCAGAATTTCTTATCAGCATATTAAGATTATTTGGTATTTTTTTAATTTCGTTCAAATACTTTTTTTTTTTAAACTCTGAAACACCTCGGGATTATTTGGCTTACGAAATCTTCGTACGTAAAAAATCAAAGTGAATATCTTATAACAAAAAAAAAAAAAAAAAAAAAAAATTCATAAATAACTTAAAAAAAAAAAAAAAACGATTTCTATATCACATTTGTCGATCTTCTGTCAAATTATGGTTGAATCAGTGTACCCAGCAGCCCCTGGAGGTATAAAGCCATATACTTGTTCGGAAAACAGGTTAATATACGCCGCCCCTGGATAAATTTGAAATCGATAATCACCGGCGTATTTCGGTAATCGAATTTATTCATTAGCGTTTATAGGCGGTACTGAATAACGATGGAAGGTTTTGTCGGAAGGTCGTGGTTCGGTAAGGTAGGCAGCTGTCCCCGTCAACCTCGAATATTCCTCTTGGCTTTCGCGGTAATTCTCGCTAAACCAAACCTAACCCGAACGATGGCCCTGGGCGCCCTTGTTCCATGCCCTATCGACTGCGGGTTAGAAATTATCCCCATAGACGATAATACGGAGGCTTATGTCCTACCTGTCATGTCGTCACAAAAGATGCGTGAAATAACGATAGACGGGACCGAACACTTTCACCCTGGCTCGGCGAGGTTGAATTTCATGCGTCTTCGTTAACTTTTCAACTCAGGCTCTCGGCACGCACTCCCAAATTGATACAAATAGTCGGACTCGGCTCACCACCGACCCTAAATATTATAAATTCCAATTTCAAAACTTGCTACAGGGTTTTGAGCCCGTTCAAACAATTTAAACACGTAAGGATTCAGTATATCACTATACATTTGATGTTTGCAAATTAATTAACAAACAAAGTAGATTTCAAACTACTTTGACGGTTCATTCAGTAGATTAGAATTCCGGGAGACCCGGGTTCGAATCCCAGACATTTCAAGAAAATTTTCATCATTAAAAATCTCTGTCAAACTGTCTGAGGCTACAGTCTCTTTGTTAACGAATGTTTCGAGAATCTCTAGTATGAAAGCACACAGTGACGTCGATTACCTGATGGAAAGGACCATGAATACCTACGCTTGGGGCACAGCCAAGTACATAAGAAGGTAGAGATAACACATGAAGTGTCTCGTCCTTGGGTATAAGTCGAGCTTAGCCCATTTTTCCTGCACCTTGGTGCTCTCCGGTTTTTCTACGTTCAACATATTCAAGAGAATGTTACTCAGTCCTTAGCTCGGAGTTATGAGCGGAGAACGACGAGCTGCATGGTGCAACCCTTTCGCCGGATGCCCGAGGCTCTGATGTAAGTGTAAAAATCCTTTGAAAGGGGAGCATGACTTTGGCTGTGGACTCTGGCTTGACAACAAGGGATAAAGCCGGTTTATATCCCCGGAGGTCGTAAAGATACCGGCTAGCATCTTCTCGGGTTTTCCTTCTGTGAACGGCGATAGGTGTGTCTGTTTGCCCAGAAAGCTTCGGGTTTAATTGAATGAAACACAAAACCAAGTTGAAATTGGAGAATTGATTGGTAAAATATCTTCATTTATTTGAGGCGATAAGGAAAAAAAACAGGATAATAAAACGGATTTTTCGCTCTGGTATGGAAGAATCTCGCCCACAGTGATTTGGTCTCTCCCAACTTTCTTTCTCATGTCAAACAAAGTTTCGCCCCCGTCGGGGAGCCCTGGATACACACTGTTCAATTTCCTGATAAATCTGATTGGCAGATCGTCGTCCATTTTCCTCGGCATCGTCCAGACATTTGGTTACCTCATCCGAAGCCGCAGATATTCTCTGGGTTATGCTTCTCACGGTCGCAACGATCCCTTGGATCTCTTGGACCACAGACTTCTGAGCGTTCAGGATACACTCGGTGACGAACTGCAACCCCTTCGTCATGCAATTCTGAGTAGAATTGGTTGCCCTCGAAATGACACCGCTTCCACGATCCTGTTCGGTCTTTAAATCGGCCGAGACACTCGCCAGTCTCACGTCCGATCGGTTCTTGCATTCCTCCACCACCCTCGAAGTCCCGTCTCTAAAAATATAAGATTGTGTGCGGCTAGTGCGGAAAGTAGACCAGACACGATCCGCGCGTGCGCCAACTTTTTTTTTCCCTTTTCCAGGCAGGTCTTGAAAAATAATCTGCGCGTTTTGCTGATACTCACTTTACGAGTCTCAACGCAATCGCAAGATCAGCACAGTCATCGACTGACCGGTCCGAGCCTCGAGCATCGGTCAGGAGTCCGTCGACCGTAGACAACAAGTTGTCAACAAGATTAAAAACGGTATCAAGAACTCTGCCGACCAAATTCGTCACTGTCGGACCTATCCTCGCGACGAGACCGACTACATTGTTGACGGTGGAATCCAGAAGATTTTTTACACCCTCTAGAAGTGTGGTGACTATTCCATCGATGCCGGAGGCTTGGGCGTCGACTTTCATGTCCTTTTTTGGGATCAAGTAAGACAATTGTGTGATAGAATTCGATCATGATCCGGGATTACGTTATCGACTCACCTGGTAGAATGCCGCCAGGAGCAACACTGAGAGAAGTAGTTTCATTTTACTGCAGATGCAACGACTGATGCGACTCTGGAACACTCTCGCAAATTGTCAACTTTTTTGAGCAACGTACATATATATAGTACGTCTGATGTTATCTTATCGAGAGTAATTTGTATTCACCGTTTGTTGAAGGCTTTTTGCATGGCATCACGTGCGAATAGAATTACACGGGTTCAGAGAAGCTTATGAAAATCTTGATACAGAAGGACCAACTGGTGCAAGACTCAGACCACTATCTGGTTCTTGATCAGATAGGGTACTTGTATTGGGATAGGTTAGTTGTATTATCGCTCATAAACCTTATCAGCATGATAAGTACGTTATAGTCGAAGCAAATACTCGTATCTCTGTAGTGTCACGAGGGTGATTGAACTATATTAAAGATTGCCATGTTGCCATTTGAATGTGGAAGAAATATGTTTCACTAGATGCATAGTTTTCTCATCGACGTTCTCACACGTACCTTCGAGTTTGCTACGTCTGGCTGTGAGACGAATGGCCAAAGTTTTCCATCGACATTCTACCTGACTTTTACAAATTCAAAATCCACGTACTCGAAAATTTTCCTCTCAGTGCAAACTAGGTACAAGACGAAGAAAGTTCAAAGCTTCGAGAAATCTAATACACGACGGTTTGGTTTTGACCAACTGGGTATTCTAGGACGTTCTTCGAATGCGATGCATCAGATTTCTGTATGCAATAATGGTGGGCAATGGACGAAGCAATGTTTCGTTTTCAAATTGAAGGTTCTACCTGCAGGGAAAATATTATTCCCCGACGCGTACATTACACCTCCGGATATTAATACTCGAGGTAGAAAATGTTCCTAAGTAACGTTCTGGGTTGTAGTCGGAAAACTGGTGGAAAAAGCTTCGGTGAAATTATGAAATATGTTGGCAGACGTTTCTAGATTGCGAATTTAATCTTATTCAAACATACTATGGATATGAGAAATTTCTAGACCACGTACATTTTGATGCTCCACAAATTCTGAACACAAAGATTTCTCCACGCGCTGTTTAATTAACAACAACAACAATCCGAATCAAATTCTCTGTTTCTTAATACGAAACACCGGGCCACTCTCGTAGTAAGATTTTCTAATTAAAACGAATTAAATTATATATTTCATTTTCACACCCTGTCACGCCCAAGACTTATCCTCGCGAGGGTGAAAACCCCCGGTATACCTACACAGGCATTTACTTACCGTACCAGAAACTTATTCCCACTTACCTTACACTTGCAATCCCGCCATACTCGCAACCGAATTTAAACTGAGTATATTAAACCCTCTGTTATTTTCCTTCGTCCGTATTAGCAACCAAGATAATATCTTCTGGCACTTGTTTCACGCATCCCTAACTTCTCTGATTATTCGATTAGAATCTCCCTCCTCATGGCCATAACGAGTTCAAGGATGCAAATGCATGACTAAAATCAAAATATCAAGCTAACATAAAAAAAATAAAAAAAACGAGTTGGTTTAGGCTGCCTATAAGTACCAGCTTTTGAGCTTCTCGCGCTTCTGTGCTCAACAAAAAATCATTATTCAACTTCTAGTTCCGAAAATTCAACGACAAACGCTTGATCAGTGACCCAAAAAAATAATCTGCCGGTAACAATTTTTATCCAAATCTTTTCATCCGTTCTCAAAGATCGTCATTTTTGAAAATTTTGTGAGAGATTTGATGTTCAAATGATACAAAAAAAAAAAAATACTGAACACATCAAAGCCAAAATCTAGTTGATTCTGAGTTTGGAAAACCCGCATTGATTGACAATGTGATGAAATTAATCGAAATCTCGGGACGTGTAAATTTAGTGAAGCCTAAACTCCTACTTCTTCTCTGGCAATAGCTTAGAAGACCGGAAGTTGGAACAAATCGGAACAGGGGGTTGGAATTCTCGGTCGTTTTTCACTATCTCTCCGAAATTCCACTTTAGAATTTCGAGGAAATTAATAAGGTGCAATTAAAATAAATATTTCATTCGTTCTCAGTCTTAACCAGGGTTGAGTTTGGTTACTTTGGCAGTGCCGTATCTAACCGGAGGCAAGAGAGTCGGGGCTGGAGGAGGGCGGAGGGTGGAGGGTGGCCAGTCTGGATTTATGGGCACAGCGCGAAACTTGCCTTCTTGGAATTTGCGAAATTTAGAGCTTAGCCGAGTCTGCAGTGCGGGGAGGCTGGGGGCAAGGTGAAAAGGACGGGTGCGACTAAAATGTTAACACCTTGGTTCGCTTTACCCCCGCGACCCCGTTTTCCCAGGACTCGGTCCTACCTTAACTAAAACCTTGCGGTATCCTTAAATTCGAACCCAAGCCCTGACGCCTGGCGTTTTCGGTGGGAATTAATTCCGGCTATTCCTGCTCGTTTTTTAATCTCCCCAATTTTCTTTCCTCTTTCTTTACCGTCGCTGTTTTATCTCCTCGAATTTTTCTCATCGTAGAATATTCCCGGTTTCTGGAACGATGAAATTAAAGTAAATACCGCCATATACCTCGGGTCTTGGTTTATTGTAACTATAAGTGGCGCCAAAATCGAGAGGATAAATCTTTCGTTGTAACCGAAAAAATATCTCGCCCAAGGATCACGTGATACAGGCACTGCGTGCGCCAAACAACCTCGATCTGTTTTCATTTGACCAAATTCCAACGGACGATTTTCGTATAACCGCGTTTCTACGCGCCACTATACGTATACCTGACCCCTCACGCAGTATTTTTTTATTCTTATTCTTTATTTATTTTACGGGGGACCGTCGACGATCGCTGGAAACGAAATTCACCGGGGATGTAGAGAGTTCGAGAAAATATATGAAAGTTTTTGTTACATTAGACGTACCGAAGTATCGGGAATTCGATATTCCACACGATTATTGTCCCCCCACGTTTCTCAGACCCTGTTTCTTATCAATTTATGTAAATACACTTTCAACGGTCCAGTCAGTGACACTGTCACAGTCATTGACCAAATCGGCACTATTTTATTCTTATTTGACGACAGATTACTTTCATTTTTTCGAATCGCTGATTCAACATCACCGATTGAAAGTTTGCTTTGAAATTTCTCGATCGGATAAAATTCAGAATAGTTACTATTTTCACTAGATTATACATTCAGCTTCAAAAGTCGCTTCAAAATCATTCGCTTATCAATTCAATATCCGGGCCTGTGACGTCAGAAAAAACGCCTTTTGGAAATGATTATTAACACCACTTTTAGAAAAATAGGATTTCATAAGAGAAAACAATAGATATTTATGTGGCATGCGCAAAAAGTAACCGTTTATTCGGCAAGGTTATGTTTTTCGTACGAGCCGTTGGTTTTACCTGGCGAGCCGAAGGCGAGCCTTGTAAAGCAACGGCGAATAGGTACTAAAAACATAACCTTGCCGAACAGTTACTTTCTGCGCGCGCCCAATACAATGTTTTTTACGGAAAAGGCATTAATAGTCACTTTGACGCCAGTTGAGTTCCGCACGAACTGCGTATGGAGAGGGGGTAACCTGCGGTATAAAGACTTTATTCCGCAACTTTGACATGCGCACTTCGAACTGCGCATCAAAGTTGCGAAATGAAGACTTTATACCGTAACTTTGAACTTAGCGGCATAAAGTGCCACTTGCCGGAACGAAAACAGGCGTCAAAAAGTGACTTTTTAATGCCTGTACCGTAAAAAAATGAATACGATAATTTAATTCCTTTCAGAATTATCGAGATTATGGAAAGGAATGCAACATTTCTGGATATCGTGCAGAGATATGATTGCAAAAACGATTATCAAGAACGTTTATCTTTCCTCGAACGATCAATAAGTCGATGCAGAGGATATTAGATATCGGTACGAGTTAGATTCGGATATTTGGTTGCGGTAATGTTTAATTCAATACGAGACTCAGACCATAGGATGCAAATGTCTGAATTCGATTGCAGATCTTGTTCTGCAGATCCAATCAAATTCACGTATTTCTCTATGCACTGCATGCAGGAGGTTATGAGAAAATCGAATCCTCTCGGAGCTCTGTTATGTATAATAGAGTCGAGAGAACGTGCTTATCCGATATTTCCAGATTCGATTCAAGCTCGTGATGAAGAAATCGGATAAAAAGTGGGTTGTAGGATAGAACAAATCGAACCAGGGAACAAGATTTCCCTCAGTCACACGACGAGTTGCTGAAACTGTTGCCTTCGTATATCACAACCTCGTTAATCCCGCTGCCACACGGTATAATTAGCCGGCTTATACTCATTACAGAGCTTTTTATAAAGTTGTTAATGTTCAAACTAGTCTCTCGCCTACGCCGTCTACGGCCATTACCACCACGCGAAAACTGTTAAAATGCCAAGTTTTAGTCAGCGATGCACGATCCCTTGTTCGTAAGGAGAATTATCGGTTGAATTCATCATTGAAATCAATGTTCTTTACGATATTCTTTGTCTTGAACAAAAATGTTGAAATTAGTTACCGTCTTTTGGATACCGGAAGTGTCATTAGGGTGAAAATCTCATTTGTGCATCGTCTCGATGAGACGAGAATAGCGTTCGAGTTTCATTGTCAGCCAAATCGGTTCAGCAATTTGAAAGAGTTTTCTCAAATTCCCCAAATTTTTATTCTCTGACCGCAAAGACTATGTTTCAAAGCCTGGTACGATGTCTAAAAAAAATTACAGAGAAATTTATATCCAGGAGAATTTTGATTCAAATCGATGCAGCACATTGCCCGGAATTGGGTGAAGAAAAATTTATGTTTAAACACATTTGTTTCAACAAATATTTTCGAATTTTAGTGCCAATAACCTGAATCCCACTTGCGTACAGAAATTCTTCTCGATTGCCTTGAAACTTACTAATTAACGAATAAATTAGTAGAACGAAATCATTTGCAATAAGACGGATCCAGAAGTTAGATAGCTTCGTCCAACTCTTTGCCGGAGCAAGAAACTAGTGCATAATTTCTTTCAAGTTTGCCTATAGATCAAAGTGTTGAGTAGTCTAGTCTTAATTGGCAATTAAAAGTTAATTGCTGCATAAAATGAGCGCAAAATAATATATAAATCGCATAGGGGTATTTATTTTACGATTCCGCAAATTATTCGGTCAAGTAGTTAGTAGAGGGAAGAAAGGAAGCATAATATGCGCTAGCGGAAGTGCGATGATAATATATCGGAATTTATTCAATAATAGTTTTTCATTCAAAGAGGCTGTAATAGGCGGAACATTAAACAAGAATATTGAATCGAAATAATGATACTCCGGGGGTACATTTATCAGCAATGATATCGTTCCCTTACATCAGTAAGAAGTTTCATTTCACGGTTCGATCGCATAGAATAGCAAAAGTCGGAATTATTTCTCCACCCACGATTTATAATTGTCATAACTTCCTGCATTCTACTGCGTCTCTAGAATTTATACGTTTCGCAAGAGACACGCGATTCCACCCCCGTTCCCATCCCTCGACATTACACCCCACCCCCCCTCCTTTACTCCTGAAACTCCAGCATCCCAGGATGCAACTTGGCGTAAAAAGACCTCTCGACGCCGCTTCGTCCAATAAAACAGCTGGATTTCACACAGGCAGAAACCTTACGTTCCTCTAGGCGTATAATAGCCTCGCCTCCCTGATATACCACATAACCAAAGTTATCCACTACCCTCCAGAAGTAAAGCTACAAAAATTCTGTCAGATTGGGGCGGAAAACTGAGGCCCAGAACTTCAGGCCGGTATATCTGCCGTACGGTAACTTGTACGCTGATAACTATTCGAACCTTTTTTATAGAGAATTTAATCAGCTCGAAAATCAATTCAGGTAACTTTTCATCCAGGATCGACGAGAAGCGAGATATCGCCGTCGTAACCATTTCCTTCGTTGCTCGAGGTTTATCGAAGGAACGGTGACTCTCACGCCAATAACTCTCTGAAGCTTTTTTGTGGGAAATTCCATAAGCTTGAAAATTGGTTCCGAAAACGTTTCAGCTAATATTAACGGGAAGCGAGATATTGGCGAAATGAGACAACAACAAAAAAAACGACAATTTCTTTCGTTCCGCGAGGACGTAGGGAAGGGATCTTGGTATTTGTAAAAGTTTTCTAATACTTTTCCTACAATTTTCTTTGTCTTCGGGTGTAACCTCGCGGTAGTTATGTGCGACCGACTCCGCCTCCACTCGTTGCTAGCTGGCGGTTCTGGCTTGGCGGGCTTTTGGGTAGCTGGCTTGGGCAACGGGGGTGGATACGGACCCAAGACGTGACTTGGGTGCAATATTTAAAACCTTCCTCGACGTCAATACTCTTCACGACGCTTTCACGCATCTTATGTAAGTATCTTGGTATCTGCACCACCTTTGTGACAAAACCTACTTCACTCGAAGTTTAACTAGAATCGTTATAAACTTGAAATTAGTCGCGGTTCTTCTTTCGAATTTTTCTTATTTCTTTGTCTTTTCTGCCACGGACAGCGCATAATCTTGTCTTTCTAATTAAAGTACCTCACGACGTTTCTTTGAATTGAATTGGTATTTGTTAGCAGTAATTCGTCGGCCCTAAGGAAAATCGTCATTTAAGGGGGCGGCCGTTGCTTGTTGCGGGTATGAAAAAAAAAAATATCAGAGGTCCAATTTTCTTCTCTAGGAGTTACTGTATATTTATACGAAATTCAGTATCAGGTATAGGGGTAACGTTCGGACGATTCTGTTCCCACCGTCCAATTACCTACCCTGTCATAAAATCCTGTCTATTTTCCGAAAGAAACAACGTTCCGAACCTGAAATAGCTCTCGTTTTTCTGTCACCGTACCTAATAAACGAGATCGTAAGATAATTTCACTCCTGATCATCCAGAGGCTACAGAAACCCGGGTTGGATGATCACGGTACACAATCAAGGCTTGACACATCGTTCCAGTAAGAGGCGAGAGCGACGTTATCACGCGCGAGGTCAGATCGTGCCAAAGTATCAATAGATCCCTAACGCCCTTACCTACCAAGGGATCCACGTATGTAAGCGTTACACGTATATGTGTATGGGATATCACGTAGAATCACAAATGGATTTCGAAGGTGCAAAGAGGTGTCGCAGTGCCATCTAAGCTGGCATTTCCATCTGCGAGGGACCCAATAATAATGGAAGATAACATCGACGATCATTGCGCGGATAGATCAATCGTCATCTTCGTGTATTTGGGCTAAATAAGCTTTCGAATTTCCGGTACAAACAGCCTCGGAAGTAATTTTTTGATCAAATTTAAAATATTCGAGTTACTAGAATTTTCTAGAACACGGGAAAATTAGACCTTGGTTCTTCAGGACCTACCGCAATGATAAATTCAGATGGTATGTAAAGGGTAGATAAAAAAAAAACTCTGGGGTACGTCACCCTATTCGTATAATAGACTTCCCACCCATTGCACCGTATCCGGCACGGGCACCAAATTCCGTGACAATACGCGTACATCGTGTGCCAGGAAACTGACAATGCTGTCAATTGTGGTGTTCGCGAACGTCGATTCCAAAGGTATTTTTCACCGGAATCGAACGGACAAAACAATAGAAACGGAGAGATAAAGAAGCAGAAAAATTTGTCATAGTCAGAGATGTGAGAAAATTGAAAGAAACGAGCGCTGCGGTAAAACCAATAGATAATTTATGAAAAATTTACGGACTCATAAAATTCAGAAAACCGTGTATTCGAAAAAATATGGAATCTATGTCATAAAATTGTGAGATCGAACTATTATTTATTCAATTGAAATTCAAAGCGCACGGTTTTGACACCACTGATTTAATTTTTGATACTTTTGAATCGAAAAACAGAGTCGAGAAATCGCGATTATCGACAAATCTGGTTTAAATATGCATGAGAATTTGAAAAATTGAGCATTTTTCACTTATTATCGAGTGACAACGGTGTGAAGATTGTCATCTCGCTCAATCTTATATCTATTATCAAAAATAAATCAGCCTCTTGACGGAGTAATAAAACCCACCCCTATTTGAAAATATCTCGTGGGAGACCAACAGCACTATAATATTCTATGAAAAAAGGAACGATCTCTTACCATAGAGGGTGATTCGCTCGTCCTGGTCAGACCGGAGCTTCTTCTCCACCCTTATTCTTGAACTGAGTATGATTTTCTTTTTTTTTTCTTATTCTTTTTGTTTTTTTACTGTCCACGTGTCGGTCGCACTCTCTTCTTTCACACACTAAAAAATAGCTGTCCCAAAATAGAAACGAAAAAAAAATCAACCCCTTGTGTTATTTTTCACTGTGACAAAAAGAGTCCTGGCAGGGATCGTGTACTCCACGGGATGCACGAAGCCGCAAATAGGTTAGAGTGTACCTTACCCTTATCCAGGTTTGCGCTACGACCGCCGTGGCGCTTGTGAGGGGGTGGTTTTGCCAGCATTTCGCCTCACCAGCGCCACGAGACTCTCGCGTCGCACCTACACGGACCAATACTACTCGCCGTTACGCCGCCTGAGAGGTATTGACGTGGTAGAAAAACACCGTCGAGCATGGAAAAGAAAGAAAAAAAAAATAAACTAGATGCGCGGCTAACGAGAAAAAATTGAAACTACTGACGGACCTCAAAACGTCCTAAAATCATTTTCATCATTCCATCGAAGTTCCCGTAACGACGGTGGTAAAAAGCTCTCTGCTACCGGGGACGAAACTTACCCCGAGTTTATCGATTTCCTTCAATGGACGGGGGGGTAGGGGGGTTAATTTCGTCTCTCACCGTTGTGTTTTACGTAACGAATTTATGCACGCTGCTATTCCGTAAAATAAACAACTCTCTCTCTCTCTCTTCCTCTTCATTCTTTAGAGGAAGTACACTATCGTCATGGTATTTTTCATGTGCGGTGAGGGTAGCCGTCCGTTTTTGTTCCCCTTTCGGATGGAAGAAGAAAAAAAAAATTAAACACCCTTTTCTCAGAGTTCTATTTTATTTTTTTCTTCTTCCCTTATTCTCATCTCTTTCTTGTTCCTCCTTTCCTTTACCCCACGCGCCCACACCGTATCGGGACAATTCTTTTTAGGTAAGGGGGAAGGGCGAAGTTGTATTGATTTTTGTACTGTTGTCGCGGCGTGTGCCACTCACTCTCTTCCCTGTACAATTCGCTTTTGTAGCCCTCGCCTCGACGCGACTCTCATAGATGTACTGTATATAAGCCATATCCGAGTATAAACTTCACACGTTACCGTAGAGTGTGGAAGTGGGGAGGTTGGGGGGTTTGCGCGGAAAATTACTCTTCCGAATCATTGTGTTACCTGCAGCTACACCTGTACAAATCTCACGAATGCTTCATTGTTCGATAACCGCGCGCACTATAAAATCCCATCATCGAGCCGACGACCGTGCGTCGCTAATGCATTAATCATTGATTAACCAGCTGCAAACCACTCGCGCCATTCACGGGGTTCGGATAATTTTCCTTTGATCAATTATCGAAATGTATTGACGGCTTGATTACGCTTGAATTTCTCCCAAATTGGCGAATGGAAGCCTTGCGCTTTTTGCGAATCTCCTTCTTTTCGTTCGATAATCGATTTCATCCCCCGGTGCAAATTTCTGCGTCAACTTCAGAGGTATAGAACAGAATAGAAATGCGGACTGCGGTCAGCTGACAACGAGCATCAGGGGATTTCGCAGCATCCGTTACGAACACGTGGATCGTGTTAAGCCACGTGTGAAATTACGAATTCTCGTGACACAATGTGGAGTCTGAAGCTAGTCCTGTACAGCGAGGCTTAAACGTAGACAAAAAAATAATAATAATTGTGGACTAAAAGAAAAAAAAAAATCCTCAGTCGTTCGATGAAGGATGAGAAACACGTTCGCCGAATAAGGACAGTGACGGACGGCCCCCTGACAGAATTGTACTAGGAAAAAAGCCCTTCAGCGATTTTGCGAACCTTCATTGTTTCAAATCAATATTTCACATCCGGGATTCGTCGGCGATACGCAAACCGGTGCTTGATTTTAATAGCGTCATAAATATCGGAGTCTATATGTATATACCTATAGACAGTCTTTTGACGAGCTTCGGCAATTCGGTTGTGGCTTTTAGTTATTGAACAAGCCAAAAAACTGAGAATCGATTTCAAAATAATTATCAGGGTGGTGCCCGTTTCGCACCGTTCTTGTAGAAAAAAAATCAAGATGGGAGCTAGGCGCTCGGCTGGTTCCAAAATGAGGTACTATGGGAATATCACGTTGAGTAGGGTTTTTAATTGCGTTTTTATATCCCTGCCCAGTACTCGAGGTTCCGAGTACATCTGGGAAGAGTCTCCTTAGCTGTAGAGGGATGTTTCTGCGAATATATGTGCAGAACCGGTGTGGAGAAGCGTGGGAGCATGGGTTGAGGGGTGGAAGCTCAGTTTCGTGCAAAAATAACGCAGCGCGACAACAGGTTCCTTTGTCACGCCGTTTTCAAGTCCACATGAATATACGTCGACGTGTATATGTGTGAGGGGAAGAGGGAAGTAGACCCCGCATGAGTGTATCGCGGTGGTAGTAGGTCGCAGGCGTAAAGCTCTTTTGCCTAGCAATTATAACGAAATGTGTACACGACGATGTAAATTTATACTCATCTTCAAACGACTATAAATTCTGGGAAAAACTGCAGTTGCGGATTCGTTCGTTCATCAATTTTTTTCTTCTTCTTCTTCTTCTTCAGTCGAGAAAAATATCACATGCATCAGAAAATTAATCAGTTCTCTGGTGGAAAGAAAAGTGGACGTTATAGTTGTGGCAGCTTCCACGCGAATGCAGAGAAAAATAGAGTAAAAAAAGAAAAAAAAAGCAAACCTGCAATTGCGATGTGAACACTGAAAAATGCTTGAAAAATAACCAGCGTGAGGTTACACGCCTCTTCCCCTGTTAACAGGTTCTAGCTAATTACAAAAAACCAGGTGGATATCAAAATGGCTGCAACGACGTGCTTTTCCTCGCCCGTCATTCTCATTCTACACTTTTTTGTTTTACATGTACAATGTTTTAACTCATCGCCTCGCGGTTTTCACGCCTTTATGCACTTTTCTTTTTAGAACTAGAAAACTAGATCATTAAATTTGTCTTAATTCTCAGAGACATGCGAGATTGAAATTTATCTTCTCGTTGATCTGGCGGTCCGTAGTGAAACGTAACCCGCAGAGATATGTCTGAATACCGTACATGTATATCTAGTACAAATATGTATGAAGAGAAAACAGCCCAGTTTAAACCAGCTGTGGTCCCGACCGATCAACCAAACATTTTCAATTGTTTGCTAAGCTACCCTCTGGCCAGGCGATATGCCAATCGGAATTCACCAGCCGGCGTAGGACTCGATCCGGTCGAATATAGGACAGCCAACCCTAGTTTTGTTCATTTTTATCCAATCTGAGTCACTTATATTACTCCGAATCATAAAGCTCCGGAATGTGTTTCAGCGTTTTGCTGATATCTCGTTTTCTCTTGCTCTCAGACGAAAAATGAACTGAACTAATTCTGGAGCGCTTAAAATTTTCTAGAGAAAAGAATCGAAAAGTTTTTCTCGTCGAATCGACCGTTCCGAAGATACAGGCCTCGGAAAGTCTGAAGCATAAATGATGAAACGTTGAAATGGGTTTCACCCTTTTGCTGATATCTCGCCTTCCATTGATCCTACACGAGAAGTGATCTGAACTATTATTGAAGCTTATAAAATTTCCCACAAAAAATGTCATTACAGTTTTCCTCGTAGGACGAACCTGCCGAAAGATACAGGGTTGGAGAAGCGTGGAGCGGAATAATTTGACTTTCCGGAGAGAAATATCGGTCAAACGAACGAGGCATGGAAAAGTAGGTTGAAACAGCTTGCGACGGGGGCAGGCAAAGTGTGCGTTAAAACGAGGTGGAATGATCGTGGAAACAGGGTAGTTTCGCGTAATTTTTGTTGCTTCCCGTTCTTTGTGAAGAGTTTGGGTACATTTCCAAACGAGGGAAGGTCCCCCCAGCGTTAGTTCAGGACGGTTGACAAAATGAAAATTCAGGACCAACAATCCCGTTTTTCCCCCACCCTAGTTAATATCCAGGAGGAGATATCTTTTTCCGGAAAAATTCTACTCTCTATCCGAGGTTAAACGGTTTTCGGTCTATTTCTCAAGGCTCCCGTATCCCTCGCAGACTACAATATTTAATATCTCGAAACGGGCGTTGGAGAGGGTAAGGTGTTCGGGGAGAGGGTACAGGGCAGCTTATAAAAAATTAAAATTTCATTCGCGCATACGGCGTGAAAAGCGGAAACCGGGTAACTGTATCCGAAAAGTGGGAAACGCGGAGGTACCAAGGCGAATCACCTCTGCGCCCTCGGGAGCGACGCCATATTCCTTGTAACATCTTCGAGCTGTTGGATCATCTTTTCTCTTTCTTCATCCACTGCTGTGCGAAAACATTGTTGAATTCAACAGCGGACTTGAAATGAGAAAAAATTGTCGCGCGCGTCAGCAACACATGGGAAAAACAGGGGGTTGATGGAGACGTCAACCCTTGAGTGGTCCTTTCCCGGCCCTTTTCTCTTACCCACCGATAGCACACATCATAAAATAAACTCCGGGGTAACCGGTATGATTAACCGTGGCCATCCACAGGCTAAATTTTTCATCCGGGTCGGTCCGCACTACACGAATACTCGAATCCCCGCCAAGCTTACCTTGCCCTAGGTCGACACTAAAACGCAACCCTTTTGATCACCACGAGAATCTAGGCTTACGACTTTATTAGGACTCATAGAAAAGTCACGTTCGATCGCTCCAAAAGGCAACAAGAGATTTCAAAGGATTCTTCCTGCGAAACTTCATCTGATTGGTTGGGACTTCTTGAGTAGTTGCCCCCCGATTTTTCATATATCTTGTATGTACAATGTGAAATCTAGAAAATCGGGGGGTTCAATTTTTTTCCGCCTTTGGCTTCAAGGCGTGGTTTTCAGGACTCAAAAAAGTCACCAGTCATATAATTTCTTAGAGACTCCGGGTCTCTGGATCCGCCTTAGAGTCCTGAATCGTTTGAAGAACTTGAGGGGGGGGGGGCAGGCTTCGCGCTAACCTGATATTCCCTTGAAGCTAACTTGATTTAAGGTGAAATTAAGTGGAGCGTAATGAAAAGGAATTTAATCACAAATCTCTATAGATGCGGAACGGTGCTGCTAAATTGAAAGGCGAGAGGTAAAATAGTCGTCAGAGCCGAGTTTGATACAAACTATGCACACAAGGCTCGGCTTTGGGTATCGGGTCGACATCGGAGGGTGAATTATCGAGTATAGAAGATTCCCCGGCAATTTGGATTTCAGCCGGAAATCATCGCCTGCCACAATTGTCATTGTCGAAAATTGGAGCGGCGTGAGCCTGTCAGTTTCCAGTGCAGTCGCGAGTTCGTACATTATCTATTTCCGCAGACCGGAGGGATCCGGTTATCGGAGGCTTTCGCCGTTCCGAATTAACGCCGTTGTGCGGTGTCAAAAGCGTCGGGCGTTTTTATATTAAACAACGATGCGTGATACACGATGCAGATTGACGTGTTTCGTTGAACGACATTTCGTCGATTTTACTTGTTCAGAGTTTATCGCGATAATTGTTGACGGGTTCGCGACTGCCGGGTGATTTATCCGCATGAATATTCAACCGGAGCCGCGTTGTGCTCGCGGGGTGCAGCCAAAGAGGAACAAAAAATTCGAGGTAATAAAAATTTGTCACCTCATGCGTTGATGAATAGAAATGCGAAAATTGAATCACGCGTTTGGCGACGAAGGTATAACGTAATTTTGACGTTGAAAATAATCACGGTGTATGCGGTGTATATCTATATAGTACGAATGGTATACGGAGCTGCAACTCGACCGGGGGAAAGACAAGAAATAAAGGCTATATTCCACCACCGACTTTTCAAGCTACGGAACGGTAATAAAAATACGAGGGAAAAGAAATTGGGTTTCTCCAGGGTACGAGTGTGCAAAAAGAAAACGATTCTTTATGAAAGCATCTTTTCCGGTACCGTTTTCCGACCGACAAAACCTAGCCGAGAGAAGAGAACGAATTCAGTTAGGGGATACATTAACGACCCGGATATTCTATTGTCGATATTATGTCAAATTACCTATTGGGTAACAAAAATACACAAGACGCACTTAAATTTGATGAAATTAAAAAGTAGAGTTAATAACCATTCAAGGCAAAATTCGCGTTCTTATTTTGCTGTTTTTCAATCAAACTGTATTAAAATATTCTCCAAAAAATTGATTTTCTTTTCGATTTCGAGTTTTCATCATTCTAACATCCTCATCAAATAAAATTTGATGAGGATGTTAGCGTGTTAAATTTTTGACATCAAGCTGTAGGTACTGGTTGCCTCAAGAGGCTTGCAGGACCTGGAGGAGAGCGGATCGGTTGAATAATGTAACTAACTGTTTCCTGTTTCCCGAAGAAAACGTTCGTTCGAAAATTCAGGGAAATTCCCATTTGGAAATGGCAACGGACTTTTCCTCCCAGGATACTGGCGAGATAACATGTCCCTAAAGTGCAGTAACGCAGACCCGAACCAAGGAGTCTGGGAGGATGTTACACCCACCCTTCCACCTCCCTTGACCTTATGACTCGTGCAAAATGGATGCCCCCCTTACGACCTACCTACGTACGATCACTAAATCGACCATAGAAAATAAAAGGGATGAATTTTATTCTGTTACATTATTTTTCATTACCATACCGTTCTTGGCTAGAATACCGTTTTCACAACTCAAATCAATTGTTAGAAATATTGAAATTGTATCAAATCGCTCAACGACTGCAAAAACAATCGCACGAGTTTTTGCCCTCCTCGTACCCTTTAGCCTCTGCAAATGAGTTTACATATTTCAACCCCTCGCTCGAATGCCTCTTCTAGCTTATAATTAGTGTTTCAAATGTTAGGGTCGAACAAATATTTCGCTTCACAGCGCGTCGATCTCCTCAAGACCCTTAATTATTCAGACAAAATTTACTTTTCTACTGTCGAAATTTTTTTAGAAATCCAAAAAACAAGATTCGACTTTCCCAAAACTGTAGAGTCTCTCACCTTCAATTTTCTATCCATTTCTGTTTCTCCAACAAATTAAATAAATTATTCAATGCACATCTCATGTGTGCATACATATAGGATACGACCCTCTTTGCTCCTAGTTCTGGCCACTAGAACCCTGGAGCATCAGACCCTTGACGTAGCCTCCGTCGGAGCAATTGAAAGTATTGCCCACCTATAAAGACTCACTTTTCAAAGTACCTACTTTGAAAAAATTGAGTGAGAAATTATCCGAGTAAAAAATTAATATCAACTGAGGAAGCTGCCTTTGTCCCGGTTTTCACCCTGCCTTCACTTCGCTTCCTGCAAAAGGGGCGCGTAACCGCATAACCGTGCCATTTGGCATTCATCTGTTTCAAAGAACAGCCCTACTGACGAACTTACACTTGTTACCTTCTACACTCAGCTATTCTTATTCACACGTCAAAAATTATAGCCACGCAGGCTTTCCGCTTTCAACGAAATTACCGAACCCTTCCGCCCGGGAGGATGACAAAAAGATCCCCATTCCTACCCCCAACAGTCTGGATCCTCACCAGAAAAAATCGTCGGTTACTCAGTGATGAATTATTTCAATTCCAATGAAGACGATATTTTTCCGTTTGATTTTATCGGAGCTTCTTTTCATCCAATTTCTGATTGATGTTGGGGCGACCTCCTCATGGACCGTGATTTTATGTTTTCAATTAACGTCAAGAACAATTTCAACGCCTCATCCACCACCGGAAAACTTTGCAACTCCTCCGTTCTGCGGTCCAGTTTAATATCGCGGGGTGACGGCAAGACCACAATAATTTTACTCGTCCTCTGATCAACTGGCGTCTTAGGATCCAGTGGAAAACCGTCCCCTTGGACTTCTGGTACGAGTCGACGACACTGCGAACATTTTAATCGATTTTGCAAAGAATACGTGGAGGTGAGTAATTCTGTGTTTCTCTTTTTCGACAAATAATCCACGACAGTAAAATTTACAGTCACGGCATATCTACGAGTTGTGCAACTCTCTGATATTTCTTTCGCATCCGGTAACTCCCAGGCACGAGGCAGCCAGCGCGGTTCTCCGTCAACGTTTATTGGCATTACAAGGTGAGAAAGTTGCCTCCGACGTGGCAACTCCATTTCTTGCATTTTCATGCTCATATCTTTTCCTACAGTCCCATGGTATCCGGTACTAACGGTGGCAGGTTTACCTTCTCGAACTGCGAACCACTTTCCTCCCCCTCCAGTAAAAACACGAACCTCTTACAGCATTTTTCCAGATCTTATGATCTGAAGAAATTTATTACCATCCTGAAGGACGAATATTCGGTAGAAGAACCACAAACAACTCATGGTATTCTCAAATTATAACCGTGGAGCTGAGGGTGAGAAGATGCACGTGTCTAATGTCCTCCGCCTCTGCAAGTCCTCTGGACCCTTCTCGATTGTAGGCATGGGGTGGTCGCGTAGTTACTTCACCGCCGACAACCTTCCCAATTTCTCTCTACCGTGGTAACAAACGACTGACGGGCTATTACAAGCCGCAAATTACACACTGAACTCCTATAAACCTACGGGGACACGGGGGCAGAAGGGTGCGCTGTCTGGAAGCTCTGAGAAATGACAAGTGTATTTAACCCTAATGAGATTTCGATTCGATTCACTCTCGGATATAATGCGGGTCAGAGATGATTATTCAACGTATTTGATAGCGGCGGAAAGGGCTTTCGAACCTCTGCAAACAACCCACACAAGCGTTTATATTTTCCTTCGTATGAGGCCCCGAAGGTTGGTTATAAGGGCGCAGAAAAATAACAAGCGTCACGAGTGACAGAAAAACCGACTTCAAAACCAAACTACTCAACCGATTTCGATGAAATTTATATGGGACCAATTTGAAGGTATACCCTTTCGAATAAAAAAAGAATTTTCCAAATCGGTTGATAAATGACGGAGTTATGAGGTAACAAACATTAGAAAAAATACAACCGAATCGAGAACCTCCTGCTTTTTTGAAGTCGGTTAAAAAGGAGAAACAGCGAGACCAACCCCTGCACTGCTTATAAGTCTCAATTATTTTTCATGCTCGAAATGGTCTTGCGTCAACCCCAAAAACACGTACCCACCGAAACCCAGACAAGGGTATAAGTTTACACAAGGTTGAAGTAGAGTATAAAACACGTGTGTATGAGGAACATTTTTTTTCCGACTTATTCATTTCTTCTTTCTTCACGTTTTTTCGGAATTTGAATTTCAATTATCCAGAAGCGATGGCAGGAGAAACTCTGATCGTGAACTTGAACGATAATAATCGTTGAAGAGGGAATGGATTGAATTGAATTCCAGACTGAAATCGAGAGGCGATTATGAGCTCGGCTCAATCACAAAGAGACAGATATAACACCGGAGGCTACGTTTAAAGTGGTAGCAACAAAGTTCCCGAAAATTAATGAAGCCACCTTTTCATTTCAACGAATTAATATTAACAGTTCATAACCGTCTTCCCCGCTTCTACCTTCTTATCAAGAATCGCGGTCATTATACTTTCTGCGCGCATTACCTTTGCGGAGATTCTTAACTTTTTTTTTATTTTCATTACTAATTATACTTCGTCTCACGAGGAAGAGAATTCTAGAAGAGGTTGGAACAACATTTTTCAACTATAATGAAAATAATTTGTGACAAATTCTAAATATTCACAATTTTTGGTCGTCAAAAAGGTTTAATTATAGAAATATATATCACACGAAAAACTACTAAAATTTGTTCTATTTTTATATTATTTATCATAATTCCTATCGTTCAATTTGTTCCAAATTGTAAAAAAAAAAAAAAAAAAACAGAAATCGTCAAATTTCCCAACAAAAGTAAAATAATGGTCAACTAATTCACACCAGTTTTTTTCAAGCAGTATTTTATTTATTCGAGTTACAAGTAATTCTTAATTCTGTGCTAAGAATAATAAATAATAATAATAATAATAATGAAAGAAAAAAATAGAGATGCGGAAAACTGAGTCATGAATAATTGAAATCGACTCCGATAGCGAGTTCCAAGGGATCAAGATCAAGGAAATGTGGTACGAAAGCAATTTTCCTTGGGTAGTGGGGTATCCCTGGATAACATTAGTTTTTACGGATGTAGGACCCCGGAGACGAATTTGAAACCGTGGTGGTATATTTTATACCGAACTGGACTCGAACTCGCCCTCGAAAAACACCCACCGCACACCGTGGGGCCCCAGGTGGGGTCGTTCGAGGGCTCAGGGCGTACCTGGTAGCTGGTAGCCCCTAGCTGGTAGCACCTTCGGAAAAACCTTCGGTCTACCCCAACCCAACATCCTCCCACTGTATAATTAGGCCACTGGAGCCCTTTACGTCATCCCTACTGACCATACAAGCGCGCCGCACCCAAATTTTCGCAACCACTCGAAACCCCTGAACCGACGACACCCTCATGGCATTGCTTCAGAGACGGTTGCAGATTCTTTTCATTTTTCTTACGTCGTTTTGTGTGATATATTTTTTTTTTTAATAATTAAAACGTAATAAAGAATATTTATTCAATTTTTTTGTTCCAATTAATTTTCGTACGAACGAAATCGACCTCTGTTGATAATTTTAGGAAAATTATGCTTAGAGGATAACAAAAAAGACACTTAATTATATAAAAAATAATGTTTATTCTCTGTTATCATTTTTTTTTTCACACGTAATAATTTTTGTATGGACAATTATTTAGCAACAATAAATTGTGAATTAAATTCCTTACGTATGAATTATTTGCAGTAAAAGGTAATAATAACGTATCTAGAAGAATAGTGAATCACAGTTTAATAATAGTAATAACAATTATTGTAATTTGGATACATTTTTTTCGAAAAATTTTTCTTTCTTATTTTCATTGTTAAAATTATTTCCTTCTTATTATAACGATTATAAAGAAAAAAGAGATTAATTACTGGTATAATTAGTGGGTGATTAGCTCAATCCTTGAACAGAAGATAAAAACGAATATGCACCGCAAAAATACCAACAACAAAATTAAAGGTGCAATTTACCTAAACTTTACAAAACGAAATGAATAATTATCATTATTAATAATAAAAAAGGAAAGAGAAAATTTAGAACAACGAAACGATGGGAAAAATCGATGTGATCAACATCGAACGTTATAATATACTTATCAGAGTTAAAAGCGTTAAAATATTGCTTCGATTTACAAAATACGTTTAGTTGTATTTTTAATCAATACGTTAATTACAGTTGTAATATTCTTGATTCAGTATTAATGCTAAAGCTTGAGAGCGAATTAATGAGAATATATTACACGATGATAAATTGTTGATAGAACCTTACAGCTGACTTTACGAATTCTGAATTATAAATATTACTTTGAGATATTGGACTAAAATCGATAAACAAATATCAATGTGGGAAATAAAACGATATGAAAATATCAACTATCGTGTTACTAGCTTTGTTGGTTCTGGTAAACGATATCCTGTTTATCCATTTATTATAAGCGTAGAAAATTATGTTTATATTACTTTTGAAATATCGATTTTGGTTCTTCACGCACAACCTAATACAGTCTATTATTCATTTTAGATATTAATTTTTCTTATTTATTTGTTTTTTTCTCGCTTCTTTCAACCTTTAAAGCATCATTATTATTATTATTATATTATAAATTATCGACTACTGCTACTACTACTCACGTTGAACACTTTTCGCATCGATATTATGACATAATTCACGTTTCAAAATAAGCTTATTCATATTTTATTTTTCTCCTCTTTTCGCTATTTTTGTCTGACTATTTATTTGATTCAAATTTGAGTAGAAAAAATTTGAAGATATATTCAAATGAAAATTATACTGATAAATCTTACAATTTTTCATTTCTTTTTTTTTTTATACATGTAAACTTCACACTAAACACTCGAAGCGATTAATAATGTCAAAAACGCTTAGTCGCGCTAGCACAAAGTGATATTATAATAACAATTCTATAAATTCATCAAGATCGCGAGGCAAGGCAATTCGATAATATCAGTTAGTTCGTATGAGTTATGCGAAGGAGAGACGAGGAACGAGAATATCAATCAAATTTCAAGACTAACACTGAAAGAATTATCTGATTACTACAAATTTCAAAAGCGTAAACGTTCCTAATATTATATTCTATGGACATGATATTCTTCTTAATTGAATGATTGATGAATTTATTGTCATCGAGTCGTTGATGAATAATTATAACGAAAACAAAACAAATAATAAGACATAAATCTGTACCAATAATTTTGGAAGTGTTTCTTTTTTTTTTCTTAATAGTTTCTGAAACAGGTTTCGTACTCCGAACCCTGTAAAATTGATATGCTATATCAAATATTATGTAGAAATGTTAATAAATATATTACAGTGACGAAAATATATATATATATAGTAGAGCGCAAAGAGTTACGTCGCATACTTTTATATTCATATTATATTTTTTTTTTTTTATGTAGCTGCCGATTGATTACCAGTTTCAAATTCAATAGACTAGTGTTATACCTATCTACAGCTTTAAACTGTTTTCTCTTTATACTTTATATTAGCAAGACAGAGATTATTGTCACCAGAATTAGACAACCGGTTAACGATATGGTCGGTCTGCCCAACACTTCGAACAGTAGTACTGATGCTCGACTGCTCCAAAAAATTGACAATCTTCGTTACGGCACGGCTTGACCGCCCTCTCGCCCTAAAAAATGAGAAAGAAAATCAGTATATTTTATCCTCCTTGGGTTCCAGTTTCGAGTATCTTTAACGCAGACCTCGATCCCGGTGCCGTTATTCCAAGGTTCGGATCTTCCATCTCCAGAAAATGGCTGATTGTTGTAGAACGTTGATCTGAAACGATTACAGTAGTACAATATTCAAACTTCAAAGAGTCATGCATTTTCTTCGATTGTTATCAATTACCGAGATAGATAGAGGGTCCGATCCTTGCTACTCGAATTGGCTGGAATCGAATTAAGCTTGTTCACGCTCACGTGACTCCCTCTGTCACTAGCGGCGTAGAACTTTGACTTTCCAGCTCCGTAATTCATCGCACTTCCGGTACTATCGACTCGATGCTCTCGCAAGTATCTTTTATACAACATCGAAAGGCATTATCATCATGAAAAGAAAGAAAACCAATGAATCCCAAACTCTATCATCTCTCCAAGTTCGAGTACCTAGCGTGAGCGCATTGCAGATAATTTTGTAGCATTTGATCGGCATACTGATGCCTCTTGCTTCTTATTTGGACACACAGAGCTCCCGATGCTCCGGACGTCGAGGGTGGGCTCTTAGGCCTCTTTGCCATTGACCAAAGCCTACGGCTGACCGATTTGCCAATAGATCCAAACTGCTTCGCCACTCCAAGGAGCTGCTTCGCTGCTTTGCTCTTGTTCGAAGAAGGACCGTCGGTCTCGGAATACCTGCTAAAATACAAATTGATTGATTATCTGATCGATTCAGAAGCTGAAATAAATTTCGGTGCAAGTAGTAATGAAATTCGAGCTCAAATTGGTGAATAGTTTATCAAATCTGAAGAAAAAATTGAACTTCCGGAAATGTCTTGTATTCAGTGTGATAATATCTTTTCAATAGTAGGAAAAACTACCTATCAATCTCATCAGCAGTCAAAAGCTGGTAATCACAGTCCAAATATTCTCGCAGCAGTACGACGTCTTCCTGAAAAATCATACGAAAGCATATTAAGTATCTTAACATCAAACATAGCGAATATAAGTAGTAAAGAGGTAAAAAATGTATTCGAAAACTGACCACTTCCGGTTGTGTGAGTGGCAAAACTTCTGTAGGGTTGATCGAGTCCCAGTGCGGGCCAGGGTCTACGCTAAACAAAACTGGTAACAGCTGTCCGGAATCGGGATCGACCAAAGGAATGCTGACACCTTCTCCGGTACCGTTTTCACCACCGCCGGTTCCATCCACCGTAACGAGAGGTGAAAAGTGGGCCGAATGGTAAGCCAGTAGCAGCGGAGTTCTGTGACATCGGGACGGAGGTACTTCGAACGGTAGATAAACTCCGCCGAACGGAATAGGGGCCAGAGCTACCCCCTCGGCGTCCCTCAGCATCGTTTCAGCTATCACAATTATTGGGCGACACAAAACGTGCGCCAGCGCTAATATGTGAACCTGGAAAATAAATGTTTGAGTGTGAGAGACGAGGGGGACATGGATAGAGATGGAGTTACCTCTTCCAAGCTCTGGTATGAATTAGCACTGGGATTACGAGGGTGAGCTGAAGCCATGTCGACCAGGCTTTGCCATTCGGCTGCCCATTCGGCCGCGGAGTAAGCCAACCCAGCATCGGCGTTGAGACCCATTTGCCTCCATTTCCATCGCCTTATAATCATCAATCACACTTGGATCAATCAGACAAGGTGTTACCTAACGTACAAAACGGCTATTGCTACTTGAGCTTCCCACTACGAGGTCGAGTAACTAATTATCTTTAAACAGCTGTATACCCATCCGCTCCTCTCTCGTAATCGGACTAATGTTTATTCAAATACACGAAGGCCACTGTGACTTTTTCCATAGTCTCTCGGAGCAGATTATAATCTCATTCTCGGATTGAAATTCAATACGAAATAATATTGCTCATCAATCAACGGAAACATGTTGAAAATCTATTCAATGGATATTGAACAATATTTGTTTTCACAAATAAACCACATAGATTGATTTTATGTACCCGACTCATTCCTTATTTCAATATTTTTTACAAGTTCAATTTTTGGTCCATAATTTTTACTTTCTTTCTTCAAATTTTTACCATCTGTATTTTTATTCCGGCTCTTTGTTCCAGTGATAGAAATATTTCTGAACAGTAATGAAGGGCTGGAATATTTGATTTTAGACAATTTCCATCCAAGTGATTGTTTCAGAATTTTTATTTGGATCAAAGGTTGCCTGAATACTGATGAAAACGTGAATTTCAACTGATCAGAAAAATTCTTTACCATCAAAAATTCTTATCTGTTCATTTCAAGATCGAAACCCGCCGATTTTCACCGCCCAAGAGTATTTTATACCTATAAATGGCGTGTCGGCATTCGCCTTTGGCCAAAGTAGTGTGCAAAGCGTCTCTCAGAGTCAAAAGTCTGTCGTGAAAACCCCACATGCCGAGCGAAGCGGCGTGAAGCAGGCAATTCCCATCTCCAGACGTCGCGAGTGGCCAGAGAACTCTGGAGCCTCCGTTTCTCCCATTTGCTCCGCACCACCAATTCAGTCTTCCCGCAGCTTCGAGGGAAGCGAGACATCCTCCCTCTATTAAATCCCTCTCCAAAAACTGTCTGAAGGAGTCTGTGGAGAATGAAATCAACAAAATAATCGACCGAGACGAACCCAAAGGGCGAGGCGAGCACGAACCTGGATAAACGGACAAATCAGGTAACGAAAATGTAAATTCTGGCGTATCGACCGCTCCGAGTGGGACGAGCAGCGATCTGGCGTGAGAAACAATCGCCGCGTTCTCAGTGGCCCGCGATATTCCTCTGGATAATTTTTTCGTCGCTCCCCCTCCGTTTTCCAGTGGATTTTTGTTGGGGGTTGGCTCCTTGTCCGTGCCGTCGTAGAGGGAAACGGCGCCGCTCATTTCGTGAGGTTCTGAAATTATTTGACGCGATTGCATCTAATTATAGACATTCTCGTACCTGACGTGTGATGTGATCGAAATCCATTGATCGAGAATGAATTTGACTTTATTTAAAGATTCAAATTTGTTCATTCTTTTATTCGACTGTGGCGACATTCGGAACGAGAGATCGGGAATTAATTAGCATGTCATTTGCGACGATAACAAGGTGAAATAAAAATAATGATGATAATAATGATGTGAGTAAATTAAATGGGATTTTAAAGAACCGATTTTTCGACTGTCAATTAGCCTAAATTCCGTAATATTAATTCTCGAGGTTATATGAATTATTAGAACAGTTTCATTTCGTACCTCGAAAGCGTTTTATTTATGTTGTAAATAAAATATCCCCCGATGTTGTGGACTCATGTGTCACTCGATATTTTCTTGTGACAAATATTTATCATTTATAATAAATTCCTCCGTGTTTACGATCATCTTTATCAACCAAATACCGAGGTCGATATATTCCCCCGAGTTTAATAATTCACTGCTACACAATGTATTTTCTGTTAATCCATCAATATTATACATATACCAATCAACGCGTTAATAGAGAAGGAAAAAAAATAATAATAATACTCAAATGTTGTTGAAATTGACACACATAACCTAACTCAGCGACCTTGGACGTTTGGAAATATCGAAAGTCGAGAGTGTCCCGTGTCGATTGCACATACTCGCGTATACTCGTTGAACGAGATTGTTGCCGCCATTTTTGTAGTCTAAATCGACATTCACGTGCGGGAGATTCAAATAATGTTCAACTCGGTACGATTTTAAGAGAATTTCAATCCATAACTAGATGATTAAAGAATTAATTAGATGAAAAAAACTGTTCTCCCACAATTTTTAGGGCTAGCCGCTTCACATATCACACATTTCCCGATATTCTAGTATACAAATGACGTCACGGTCTGATCGGACTACAAAGATGGCGGCTATTTCATAGTTTCAAAAGAGGCCGCGCTGGGAAGCGCGATACTCTATTGTATACATATACATACATACAGAGTGAATTCCTCAAGTGTGAAGTGATTCTAGATCGATCTACTCAAGAATCGATCTTTTGGGTCCAGGAAATCGATTTTTTGTATCGATACTTTGCCAATCGGTTTTTACTGAAATCGAGTTTAAGTTTGTAAGAATCGAATCATGTTGGATTGAAAAAAAAAAATTTAATTCGATTATTCTCGCGTTCTATATTTAATGGTCATTTAGGTTTTAGTTCAAGAGAATCATCCAATTGCCAATTGCGGAATGAATCTAACAGCACAAGCAATAAAAAAAGCTTCCCGCCCTTTCGACTTGGCTAATTGTGGCAGTAAAGCAAATTAAAAACTATTGTTGTGATGAACAAATATGACGCGAACTATTATCTAATATCAAAACATTCAAACCTATTGAATAAATACTCAATTTGTGTTGATATAATTTTCAATATCTATTATGAGGCGTATTCGCGTTGGAATCAAAGTGATTTTCATCATAATTATGGAGACTAGAGGTCTCCATAATCATAATGATGTGCCAATCAGATGTCGAATAGCACCGCTCTGAAGTTAGGCGCTATGATCTGATTGGCTGGATTGGTTCATCAGATCGATCTTGTTTCAAACCGATTCGAATCGATTCAGAGCGAATCGATCTTTTGCTAGTGTGAATACGATGATAAAAGGGAAGTTATCTGAAAATGAAGGTTTCCAGTAATTTGGAAATCATCATTTGGACAAGTTTGGAAAGCAATCAGTAATTAGTAATTAGCAAAAAACTGATGAGGTGTATAATATTTGGCAGATAGATCGACCGGGACATCGCAAACAATTGAAACAATTGCCGATTTGGATCGCGCGCGCGAAAGTGGTCGATTACGAAACACGCCGCGCCTCGTGCGTCGAATTCGCTCACTACCTCGACTCTCCGCTCCGTCGATAAGGCAGACTGCTCGCCTGTTTTACCGACGGTGTAGAAGAAAACCGCGCGGCAAAACCGATCAGCTTGTCGATTCGGGTTGTGACTTGTGATCGTGTTTTGTTTGACCGTCGCTTTCGTGCGGGAGGCTAGAGCGACGGTTCAACGACCCGAGAGGGTTGGTGGTTGGTAGATAGCGGATTGTATTGATACTCGAACTACTTCAGACTATTCAGAGAGTTGGATGAGAATCGTTAGGTGAGACAGACGCGCGATCGTTCGTCGTTCTGAGTGATTTAGCAGAAATATATCCCCTTTCCGAGAAGATGAGTAACAGCAATTTGCTCCAGGGCTACACTTGTGAGTTTATTTTTAAATATCGTTACCGCTTTTCGTACATCGAGCCGGGTTTCAGCCCGGTACCCTTACAGATCGTTGGATAATTTATTTCATTTATTTTTAGTTAAAATGAACTGCCAATATGGCGGTTTTCGTTTATTTATCATTAAAATCGTTGAGTAGTCCGATATTCCTTGTTAGTTTGTTTTGAGCAATCCGAATTGAATTTCTTCTTTTTTTTTTTCGTTTTTTATTTAAAAAATGAACTTTCAATCCTAGCCAACCCGCCCTCAAAGAGCCGGAGAATTATTTCATTAATTTTTAAACCATTATTATCCGAGGATCATTCCCGTAACCAAAAATGGCCAACGTCGTTACGTCCCGATAATTTTTTTCTTCACCGAAACTAATTAATTCATTAATCCATGAAAACCTCTTATTATCGGTTGAATAAAATATCCCAGACGACAGAAAGAACTGTTTTCGATACATTGTATGCAGCCTTGACCCCTCGATATTTAATTTTTCATTCTATTTTTAAACGCATCGAAGACAAACTTCACAAATTCATTAATTTATTTATGCGATAGAAATATTTTTTGATATTAAAAATGACTACATTTTTCGAGGACATTTTTTACAAAAATTTGCTACTACATGAGCGAGGGGGAAATAACTCAAGATTTGACTGACACGTTGTTTCCCTCATTCCTCAAATAATTCAAATTAATTTATTTTTTCCAATTATTTAATTTGTTTTAATTATTTCGTACTGCGAAGAATCACTTTGTTAGAATAAATGCGTTGTATCGACGAGAAAAAAATTTTCTCTGTTAAATAAATTGTTTAGTTTATTTTAGTAAAATAATTTGTCGATTATGCTTATTTCTGTGTATCGCACTGTCTCCACTCCGGGGTCGATGACCCCAATTTTCCGCAAGCTTATATTGTTGCGAATGAATTTCCACAGTTGGCTCGGGTCAAATCGACCCGGTGTGACTATTATGATGGACTACTTAGGTGTGATTATCACTGTTTACAACTTTTCTTCGGAGATAAAAACACGCGAATATCTTATCGGAAGATCTGATTTCGTTGATTCGTATGTTTGATTAGGGGATGCCCAGTACGACGATCCCCAACACCAATTTCCACGACCGATTCAGGACGAGGTTATTAGGTCAGTATCCGATATTCGAATATTTTTTCATGGTGGCGACATTCGCGAAAAAGCCGGGAATATTCAGAGAATTTCTTTATACTCTGTAAAATCCGGGGAAATTTTAAATTTTACTCGTTCGTGACAAATATTTTGTATAATCTCAGCGTCAATGACTCGAATTTTATCATTTCAAAAACACAATTTTAAGATATACAGTCGACATTTTCCTGCTTTTCGTTTACCAGAAGAACCTGACATTATCTTGATTTTCTGGGAAAATTGATTTTTTTTACGGAAAAATATCAGGGAATTTCATCTCAGCGGAATTGTCGCCACCATGTTTTCGAATCACCTATCTTATCGATATAAGAAACAATCAGTGCATATTACGGATCCCGTAATTTTAGCGTTTACGAAGTATACGTCAAGGAAGAAACCGTCGGTGCTGATGGGCGTAGCGATATCTCGATTGTCTCGGGAGAACCGGGAACCAGCGGTCAACTTATGCAAGTGAGTATAGATGAATAATTCGCGCCTCGATTCGCGCGTATTTATTCAATATACATTTCTCCATTTTCACAAGAATCGGCTAACATTTTCGATAATTGCGATATTATTGCGTAACTTGTGCCTGCAGTCTCGAATTTTAAAAACCACTATTTTTTATCAGAGAAAATATCTGTGATCTAGTAAGAATTATATCAACCACATACACAGGACTCAGCTTTGTAGAAATTAAGATTCCTGCAATCTTGGTTCAGTCAAAATCACGTAGCATTCTTTATTTCGTGACTCGAAGGATTCCAAGAACAGGAAAATTTGGGGTTTATTTTCCTGTTACGTAATTCCTAAGTTTCCTAATTAACTCTAGAGTATGTCTGCGATGTTCCAGTGTAATGTTTGCACCAATGTTGAGTCCATTGAGTAGGACATACCGAAAACGTCTCACAGTAAACTCAAGTATACATGAAAAATTCTGCACAGTGCGAAAGTTACGTTTCAAAATTTGTCATTAAGGACGAAAAAGATTTCAAAATCAAATAATGTCTAATCCAAAAAAATCCGATCGTGGAAATGACGCATTCCAGCGTGACAAAAATGATATCATAGTCAATTACGATGTCCTATTTCCTCTTTATACGCTCGTGAATATCAAAGTTTCATTACGATGCTCTTGTGTGAATTTCCGCGTTTTGAATCCGTTCCCAAACAACACAAAACTTTTATGTGACTACTTGTCAACTAAAAATTGACGTATGGACAACTTATGACCGGCTTCAGTCGACTGAATGGTGACTTTTGACTCAATGTCTGGACTAAAGAAATTTTAGTTGATAATTGGACGAGTAAAAATTTTGTGTTGTTTAGGGTTTTTGGTTGAGCAAGCACATCCGTACCTTCATCATCGCCATCCCAGCGTTGCTCGTCACCCCAGTTTGGCGGCGTTGCTGATGATCGTTGTTCCTCTGCGCTCAGTAGCAACAGAATTTCATTTTTTGTACATGCTTGTCCACGGAGCGATCACAAATTCACAACTGAAGAACTAATACGATGTTATTAGTAAACGTCTGAACAATACAATAAAGCACGCGTCAAACTTCCGCTGGTGTGTGTAACAGCTTCGGAATTTCCTCTTCCGTACCTCATTCGCTATAGGGAAAATCCAACGCATCGCAATGTCAATGAGGACTGATAAAATATACGTTGAGGTATCCTTATCGCATTCATATCAAGTGTTTAAAAGTTTTGTATGTTTTATTTGTTTATTTTTTTTTTTTTTTATCATGACGATGCGGTTTATAAAAATTATGACGCTATAATTACATCATATACACGTGGATGAATTTATCTTACTCAATTCGACGTTCTGCCGGATGTGGTAATTTTTATCTCCTTCATGCCGTGGTATGAAATTTATCACGTCTACATCATGACGCGTTCGGTGAAGAAAGTACACGAGGCTATTGAAAAACACACTATTTTTTTACATTTAGCCTCATTGGTGTTGAATTGTACATCAAACGGGGTGGATTTTGATCTCCGTGGACGCCACTTTGATTAAGATTAAAATTTATTGTTTTAGTATTACATATATGAATTATTTTTTGAACTGATTAGATTTTGTCTTTGATCGGTTCATTACCGACTTTTCAAAATTCTAATGATTCAAATTACGGAATTCTCCGAAAATATAATAAAAATGACGATTTCTGAAGATCCAATAAACTGATCTGGATAATAATTGCAGGTTTCTGAAGGTTTTTTGGGCCACTGATCAGAAATATGAGGTCAGATTTGCAAACTTTGGTATAGAAGTTCAGATTTTGATTGAAATTGATATCCAAAGGTTTTTTTTGATGGCTCATAACGAACCTGATGGGGATTCGGAATGCCGATTCGAATTTGCTGCCCAAAAATCAGCGAGTATTCGGATTTTGATGCGACCACGAACATTTTCCGTTGAATATAGGGAAATTTGAATCGCATGTAACAATATTTTTTGTGAGCACAAAAAACGAGAAATTGGAAGACTTTTTCGTCTTTCTTTATGCTGGGTTTTGAAGCCAGAGTTTTGATCAGGAGCTGATGAATAAAAAACAGAATTCATGTAAAAACACGTAAGGTTAATGATCTCTGTGGTAAATTCGAGTCATATCATATTCAAGGGTACGGAGTGTCTTGACCTCGACGCGGCGATAGGATCCGAAGTGATAAACGTCGACGGATCGATCACGAAGCTCCTGGGAAAAGATACGGTGAAGTATAAGGTATAAAACACGTGGATTTCCAGGATAATCGATCACTCAATTTCTTTCTCAAGTCTCACAATCCATGCAATCTCATAAAACGAAAATTGCTGATTGAACCCTAATTGAATTTTTTGTTTAAAAATAAAAAACGTACAGACTGAAATATGAACAGAAAAAAACAACAGAATTTAGTGATTAGAGTATGAGAATTGTCGCGTACATTAATTCATTTTCGTTGTTCCATTATCTCGCAAAAGATTTTGCAAGAACAAAATGTGAACGATGATAGCGTGGTGGTGTACTCTCACCCCATGAGCGAAAGTGGCCCGCCTACGACGCGACTCGTCGACAAAGACGATCCCCGCTCAAGATTACATTTCGTCAAGTACCTCAAACGGGATGGAAAGACGCTAAAAATATGGGAGTGTGGAATCTGTAAGTACCTAAACTTTGATCCCTAAGGTATTTCTCTTCGAATGTTCCACATCAATGTCTGTATACAACAGTCGCTGTCTCTTCTCATCCAATGTGTTTCCTTTATCCAAAACTCCAAAAACCTTATTGAAAAAATTGATACTGGTCTTCATAAACGAATATATTCAACGAGAATCATTTTTTTTCGTTGTGACAAACATAATTCTATTCCCACAAATAGAAGTTCACTTCTAACAAATGAATTTTTTAGTAGGTTCAGATTCAAATAAATCGTTTTTCTGGATACAGGCAATAATTTTCTTCGTGTAGCAAAATTATTTCCTTCTGTTTCCATCGAATGTGTTCCCTAATCCTTTTTATTATCGAATGAATCCCACCGAAAAACCTATAGGCTCAAAAGAATTTCGGCACCAATACACCCTGATGCGTCATTTACCGACTCATACCGACGAGCGAAATTTTAAATGCGAAGCTTGCGGCAAGGCGTTTAGACAATTATCCACCCTCAGTCAGCACCGTGCGATTCACAGCGATGCCCGTCCCTACGTTTGCGAATTTTGCAAAAAGACTTTCAACAGGTTGTCATTATATTTATGTCATGTAACTAACGTAGAGTCGTTTACGATTTTTTTTCCATTATCACACGCAGGGTGGCCATGGCCCATCACAATTTTGACTTTATTCTTGTTGACGATTTTATTTTCATTTGCGATTATCGTATGAGATAATTTGTCACGTCACAATTCTCAGTGGTTTCTGCACAAATCGTACGTCCAAATTTCAGGGAAAAATAATGATCTCAGTAAGGGATGACCGGAAGTAAATCTCATGGAATTCTTATTCTGTGAGTGAAATCGAGTGGCCACCCTGCATATACGACGATATGCACTAATTCAACGTGAGAAGATTTCTAGTCTGTTGAATCTGATCTAACTCCCCATTTTATACCCAAATTTTTAGAGTTTCGACGTTGATTTCACACCGCAAGACTCATTCTGAACATAAACCCCATAAATGTCATTTGTGCGGAAAGGGATTCCACCAAAAAGGTACCTGAACATGAAACCGATTTCTGTGTCTATCGATATCGATCAATTATTTGTTTTTCCCTTAGAATCGTCGCACTTTTCTACGATTTTCTATGACAAACCGGTCACTAATTTCGCAAAACATTGAATATCTCAGAGCCCTGTAGAATATTTTGTCCTCAATATTTCCGTCCTAAAATTCCTTCGAATCACCTGACCATCTTTTCAAATTTTCCCCTCGATTTTAATCGTGAACAATTTTTAAAAGCATCGAAAAATTTTCACCATCTTCGAAAATCGTTCAAAATATTCTAATTTTTTTTTAAACTCGAGTCGATTTTCACATTTTTCGATTCAAAATGAAAAATTATTCTTCTACAGAAAATTTTCAGTGGTTTATGTCTGCAATGAAAAAATTCTAATTACTTCTACGTACTAAAAAAAAAAAAATTGATAGACAAATGTGGCGGAGCCCGAATATCGGAATCTGCTGAATAATATTTGAAACTGTGAATCGTTTTTGCACGAAATTAGGAAACTTGCGAAATCACGTGTTTACACACACGAACGAGCGACCCTACAAGTGCGAGACTTGCGGTAAGGGTTTTAACCAGATGTCAAATCTGATGTGCCACAAAGTGAAGGCTCACGCTCACGCTGAGAAAATGCAGTACGTATGCGCCATATGCGGCAAGGAATTTCCTCGTCGATTCTCCCTGAGATCCCACGAGGAATACAAGCACGGTATAAAATACCGTCACCCCAACGCTCCCGTTGTGCTTCAGGACGTCAACGACACCCCCGCCATCGGCAGAAAGTACATACTCAAAAATTAAAAGGACGAAAACACACCTCTCAAATTTTCAACTGTCTAAATTTGGAATAATGATTTTAGCAAAAACGTGAGCATCGTCTCTCTGCCCGGTGGAGAACGACCCGTGATCAGCGAAGTGGGATGCGACAAAGAGAACTTGAATCTTGTTGGTATTTTTTGGATCCATGATCTCGTAGGATATAACGAATTGTTTTTTTAATACGGAATTTTCTCGTTATTTTCGGTTAAAAAGGCCGGATTATACGCGGGGAACGTTATTGTAGATAAGATTGATACGAAGGCGATGGATAATGCTATTATGGAGGGACAGACACCGTTCGCATTGTTCAAGCCAGTCAAGGGGATACCGGTCTTGGTCAAAGTCGCCAATGCTGCATCGAGCGATCGCAAACAAGTAATGAATTAACTTTTGCATCGTTCGCCCTGATATTTTTTTTTACTCGCATACATGGAATTTATTTAACACGATGTGATTGAAATACTGCGATTTTTAGTAGCTCAAGTCGACGTGAAAATTATTAATTTTCACGCGAATCAATTAGTTTCATCGTTAGTTCATTTTTCATTTTATCTCAATCTCTCGGATTCTGGACCACGAATGATTTAAAAATCATTCGAGTTCCACAAGTTAAAGAAATGCCTAAAATAATCTTTTCACCGATTAGAACTATAGTATACTCCTCACAATAATTAATCGGCACCCCTTTTATTTGTCCGATAAATTGATTTTATTCAAAGTTGCGAAAAATGCAAAAATGAAGGTATGCGCTGATATCTGATTAAAAACTGATTTCACAGCTTGAAATTTTTACTTCAAAATAAGTTTTCCACGTCAGATCTACGCCCCTGTTTGTTACAAAGTCAATTTAGACTTCGAATCCCCGAACGGAACGGTAAATTTTTTTCTCTTGATTTCTGGAATCGAAGAATTCAAGCTCTAAATGTCCCCTTCAAATTCCGTCCTCAACATTTGCCCTACGATTTTTGATTGTCGAGATTACAGAGAATTGAACGAAAAACTATTTTAAAAACTTTTACCTCACGTAACAGATGAACAAACATTCGTTAGAGGATTGACAAAAAATCATTTTTAAACAGAAATATCAAATTTCGAAATGTAATCTTAATTTCACAGTCAAAACGCCTGATGGCCCGGTATCTTTAAATTTGAATTTTGCAATGAACATATCAGCTCATTAAATACCGAAATGTTGTAGTAAAAACTAACAGATTTATTACAATGATACTTAGTGTCGCTCGTTGAGCCTGGCCAAGTAGCTTGCGAACTTCAAACCATTCGCATGCGATTCAATGTCAATAATAAAACTAAAACACACCATAAATGGGAAACTTAAGATGCTGACACCAGCCACCGCAGAGGACCTACGTATGGCTGGAAAAATGAGTCTTAGCCCAACCTTGGCAGACGTGGACGGCGTTAAGGCAGTACAAATAAAAGTACCCGTCGTTGCTACAGTCACGCAACGCATCGAGCCGGACGGAAGTTACAGCTTCCTTATCGAACCACCGGGCCCAGGACAGGAGCAAGGTAGAGCCATCGTCCCATTTTACTTTCTCATATTTCGCCTTTTCAAACAATCGTAGCAAAATTATTGATAAATCATTTCTTGCAGAGAGTCTGATCGAGCCAATATCACAGTATTCTTGCCTGGACCAGCGTCCCCAGCCCGTGATGTCGGATGGTCTGCGTAGCTGCACCGAAGTTGAAAGAAATTCTCAGGACCAGGTGAACTCTGGTTCAGGTGGCGCGGAGGACTGCAGCGATCTTTTGGAGCTTGCTGCTCAGGGTGGTATCCAGTTTGTACGAGCGACGGAGGACGGTCGTTACGAGGTGATGACTAACAGCGAGGCGCGTGACTTGATGGCGCAGAATTCACACGACGTGACGATACTGGATGGCGAAGAAGCGGAGGCTATATCCGTTGTGAACCTCAGGGGAAACAACAATCATCGGGAGAACTTGCAGAGTCAGGAGATAATCATCGACGGTGATTCAAACAGCCAAATAACGGTGTTGAACTCTGGGAGCAACTCGATGATTCACCAGCAGAAAATCAACAGCCTAACTCCCATCGACGGGATCGAAATACTCGGCGAAAAAGAAATAAGAATCCTGCAGAATCACAAGGAACTGGACGGACACGAGGATAACGAAGAACGTCGAAACGCTTTCAACCAAAACGGAATGACGGTTTTCGACCAGGAAAGGATGGACGAGTTCGTACTGGGCCCGGAAAATCTTCACGGCCACCAGAGTCTGGCTTCTGTGCTGGGTCATAATCAGATCAAGAATTCCCAGCCGATGCTTAGCTCGTTTTTGCAAAAGAATCAGGGGGGAGTTCCGGCGCTCAACAGCAATTTTCACGGTCTTAAACACCATCCCTTCAACGAAGGCATTTCTCCAAGTCAGGCAATGGAGCTCGCCTCAAAACTGAGACTCTCGGATTTTGATACGTGCGATTTGGGTGGGCATAATATGGCGAAACCCGAAGTCAAGATACTCGGAGCCAAGAATCACAACAAGGTCAAGATACTCGGACACTCGATGGACAAGACGGAGATAGAGAAAGTCCTTCAGCTAGGAAATCCTCCTTTGATGACAAACGATAAGGTGAAGATTCTGGGGACTAAGAATGTAGCCTCGAATCAGTACAAGGACGTCAAGATCCTTGGCGCCACGAGCATCAAGGCGGAGCCTGATGTGAAAGAAGAGGTGAAAATGCTCGGAACAAAGAGAGACTCGGGCCCTGGATTCAGACCGCAGGCTTCGACCAGCGGTTTTGAGGTGAGCAAATTCCGAGAAAAAGGATACCAGGAATCGTTGGATAACGTTACACCGAGTTATAAGAACGCGGACCTTGAGTCGGACAACGAGACGTACATGTCTTTACTCAGGATTAATAATTGGCTAAGAAAATCTTGTTAACCGTCGGTTCAAAGTAGTGAGAGGAAATATGCGAATGTAAACAATTCTGAATCTGGGTTAAACATGTATGAATACTGTAAAACTTGCTGGTTAAAGGTCAGATCGAGTGTCGTTGAACGGGCGAGAAGCTGCGTGCCGGAAACGATCGTGATACAAGATTCCCCCGCATTGAATTCATTGATTCCCATCGAGGAATCCGAATCTAGTTACAAGTCCGCGGATTTTATCCAAGTAAAGAGGTTTAAAAATTAGATTAAGAAAAGAAATAGAAAAAAAAAGAACATTTTTCTCTCAAGGAATTATTTCCCTTCTATGAAATTAGGAATCGTATCGTAGAAACGCGGGGGACCGGATCGATATTGAAAACATACTAGGAAATTCGGATTCTATCAGAGACGTCGAGATGCGTCGATTTAACGGCTCAATAAATGAGAGGGAGATGTCCAGCTCCGACGACGACCTTGATATAAACGACGGTAAAATATCCGAGTTTACTTCAATTTCCGAAAGAGATTTTGAGATCATTGGCCACTGCCAGGCCATCGGGTACAACAGCCTCCCAGATTTGGATTGAAGCGACGAATTTTTCCTATCTGTCATATTCACTTCTCTTACTTATAATTAATTTTGCTTAAATGTTTCAAATTCCACCGGCGAACTATATTATTATTATAATAAGTTAATTGAATAAGTTATATCCTGTTTTCCCCTCTATTGTGTGGGAGAAAAAATATTCTTAGCCTGCCTACTACCAAATACCCCCAATGAAATTGTACATTGAATTTGGAAGAAAAAAAAGAGAAGAAATAATAATTGGAAAATGTTTTTCCTACATTTTTCATTTTTTTTTTTTTTT